>PQXI01000114.1:0-119254 GCA_004786145.1 Botrytis paeoniae
CCCCCCCCCTTCCAAACTGTTCTTTGATCTGCAATACTGACTTTCTGGTCTTGTAGATTAGGCTATTCATTTGTCAAAGGGGTTAGCTAAGACTTTTGGTTTCCAAAAATCCCCAAAGCATGATAGCTGACCACACGTATAGCTCCTCGGTGCAATGCCAAGAATTCTCAATCCTGGAAATATTGTTGGCGCTCCAGCAGTAGCTTTATTGCTCAGTAAAGAGATTCCCGCACGTAAGTATGATAAGGGAATTTTCTTGCACGAAGCTGGTGAACATTTTGCACAATATGAAGAGACGAATAAGCTTGTACCTATCGTGTCAAAATATTACGAGTATATACATAGCGACGAATTTTGGGATAAAATGGCTACAAATTTTGGCGTATCTATAATAGCACCTACACCAGCTCCAGTTGTTGTTATCGAACCAGACCCCTCACGCCCGGAGTTGTCAAGTTATGTTTTCAACAATTCCCAAAGAAAGTGGATGTATGAGGTGCAAGCTGTAAAATCGAATGCTCAATTACTCTCATCATTAAATCCAGAACAGAGAAAGGCTTATAACGTCGCGTTAGTACAGAGAGACAATGAGTTCAACAAGTTAAGAAGGGTGAAATACCTTCATTTGCGGGATCAAACATTAAGAGGTGTCGATGAGTGTAATAGTGCTCTTGAACGTTACTTTACACAAAGCCCCGGAGAACTCTCAGATTCTGAGATACTTCGACTGCTTCTTTGCTTTGCCGAGAATCTAAAGCGCGAGGCCGACCAAGAAACACAATGCGCTATCGACTTCATTGCAGAAGCCGACCTGAAAACCCCAAGCAATGTTGAATTCATGCAAAGACTGTTAAACACAAACCGGGTCGCGAGAAAAATGGTCGCAAAAGCAAGTGCAGACTGTAATCGGGTGGGTGTAGCTACGCTTAGACCGGACTTTCATGAATTACGTGCGACATTCGACAAAATTTTGTACATATTGCGAGCTATCAATTTTATTCTCGCTCAACAAGTGAAGCCAGATAGAAAGGAAGCCTACGAAGATGTAATTGATCGAGTTGGAAATGCTATGGACTATGAAGGACTTGAACGTTTGCAATCAAGTGATGCACAGAATGAAATATTACAGGAAGCTTCACAAGAAACAATAACGGCCCAAGCCATGAATGCATACCAAAAGCATGACTACGACGAATGCCATCGACTTGGGAGAGTATTGTTATCTCAATTCGATCTGGAAGGATATGCTCAAGGAATAGGAATGGTTCTGATAGCTATGCATCCTGGAGAGATCAGACGCAGGTGGTGTTCCCGGCAAGGGCTCTGCGTTCTCAATATCATGGCTAAATCAAACGCCACGCCTTTTCTAGAAATATGGGTAGAAGTTGCAACGCAGGTCCATGATTCCATTGAAGATCTAGCTGTGAACACCGGTATTGGGGATGCTTTATGTGTATTGGGAATTGATTGAAATTTCTCATTTGAAACCAGTTGGTCAAGAAAGGCAGGATTTATCACAGTAATAAATTCGCATCGTTGAGAATTGATTGCATCGTGCTGGAGAAATATACCAATACGACGGAAGTTACTTTGTCATCTTACCCGACCCCACAAGTTCATAAAACTTTTCTAGCAGGATAGATTATATATTGAAGAGGGACGGTTTCTCAGACCGGCTTCACGTCAAGTTCGAAACATGAAACACCAACACCCCACTATAACCATCAACTCCTTCAAAGCGTTCATGTCACCAACTCATCGAGGAGGTCAAAGCACTAGATATCAGGAGTTGTATTTACTTTCTTTGATACCGATATCTTAGGATATAAGACTAGCATGAAATAATGTTTTTAACTTCGTAATACAATATACCATCTCCCAATTCGCCCGACCCGAATAGCCGTATAAAACGAACCGGGAACGTTTTTATTAGTAGAAGAACTTCATCCGAACTTGAGCGCTCAGGTATCTTGGCATGAAAATAGAAGTCGAGATGGCACATTTTGTGCGTCGCCAGTCGTATATTGTCGCGGGATGGTTTGAGGCCAAATTTCACACTGTGGGCTGATGTTCATATTTCCTCTTTCTCGCTGATCTAAAATGCGTCTACTTCTGAGCTTCTAAACCTACCTACAGAAGAAAAATCTCATTTATTTTCCTTTGGTCTGGACTCGGAACCAAAAATGGACTGATCGGCATATGAAATGCAATGTTAATTTCACAAAGACTAATTTGCTCAGGAATTTTGGGGCTTACTGACCTATTCGAGGTTTATTTTGTTTGATTGACTATAGCTTTCCTGAAAATTTATGGCATCCCAAGATTATCCACCTGGCTTCGGGGATGAAGAAGTGCAAGGAGATGGCGGTACAGATTGGTGGGAGGGAAATCAGCTAGATGGCGGAGATGGAGGGCCAGGGTCAGGAAATATGAATGGAGGTACTGATATGGGCAACGGGAATAATATGGGAGTGAACAATAATGGCAATAATGGCAATAATGGCAATGGGCCACCTCCTCGCCCTCAAAATTCAAACAGCCCTCCCTCGACTACCAATCCTCCAGCTACGACTAGTAGCTATGATTCCGCGATATCTACGAACACTATTACCACCAGTATCGCAGCTGGCTCATCTTCATCATCAGCATCATATATATCTTCTACATCTATAAATAACAATACCACTAGTACAGTCGATACTTCATCTTCATCTTCATCATCTTTTTCTACACTTACACCGACAATCACAACTACAAGCTCCAACTCCTCAACATTGCTTGCACCAACAACTTCAATTTCATCCACCACCACAACCACATCCTCTTCTACGATTGCCGCGACTCTTATGTCCAACACTGGGGCCGGTACTCAATCCGTCGGCGTCACCGTCCTCCCCTCCACAACCTCAACTCAGCACGGCCTGAGCAAAGGCTCCATCGCCGGTGTCACCATCGGATCTCTGGCCCTCTTAGCTCTCATTCTAACAGCAATATGGTATTTCCTTCGCCGCAAGAAGAACAAACAGCACCGAAAAAGCATTGGCGGATTCGGTGTTGCTGAATGGAACGGTAGTGGAATGGGGGGCAATATGACACAAGTTAACGAATCACCTTCCTACGATGGCAAAATTACTGCTGGGATGGGAGTCCAAAGAATATTAACATGGAATACCATGCGCAGTCTCACTGGTACTCATACCCGCGCCAGTAGTTCCATCTCCCAAACTCCTTCTACATCTTCAACAGCATCTCAATCAACACTACAAAATCCCTTTACAGATCAACCCCAACTCTCTTCCTTTTCCTTCCCATTTTCTCCCTCGCAACAACCAAAAACCCCTGATCAGCCAACCTCAAGTGTAACAACAATCGAAGAAGGGCCTCATGAAGATATAGTAGATTTCGGCGACTCGATAGATTGGATACGTAAGCGAGATCGCATGCGAGACAGAGAAAGGAGTGGATTGACAGGTCCAGACCTGGGGGGTGGAATGGGAGAAAGAAAACCGGATTGGAGATATTCGGTTAGAGTTAATGGGGGCGGGAATAATCTTTAAATTGAGGGATTGGTTTGTATGAACATATGTTTATGAAGGATTGAGTTTGGTTTTGTGAAGTTTCGTTCAGAGGGCGAAAATTGGGTTTCACTCTTGAGATGTGATGTATTATATTGGAAACATGGGTATGGAAAAGGACGGGTAGAACGGAAATAGAAGACTTGAAGATGGAAATGAGATTTAGGTCGTGACTTCGCTGATTATGATTTACCTCTAGTGCGGGCCATATGTGGGATTAGAATAGATGAGATATAAATGCAGATTGTGATATGTTCGATTTTGGAGATGTGCAACAATGAAATCAAATTTACATCAATTGCCCTATCATTTTGGAATACCGTAAGCATCTCATAGAGCTACCCGTATAAGGATTATCATTCGGACCTCTAATGTTACACCCATCCAGATCATCGAAGTTACAAATCAATTCTCTCCAATAATTCCCTACCCTCCTTTCCTTCTTCTCCCCTGTCTCTCCTTTCATAAGCTCCCTCTCCACTATCTCCAGTATTCGTACACTCAGTAAAACCATTCTTAGTACTTCCATCATGTGTGATCACAGCACAGAAAACAGCGGATTTGTAATCGGTAGCAATACTTCCAATAACGATGCGATCCGCACCTGGAGAAGTGGGATCCGAACCAGTATATGTTGTACCGCTGGAGAGAATAGGAAACTCGAGATAGGGTTTTTTGGCGGCGGGGATGAAGGTGAACTTTTCGTAGTCTGGGCGGAAGGGATTAGTGGTGGAGAAAAGTGGGGGGATGGTAATAGCAGAGCTCACCATTATAGACATGAGGATATTTATCCTTTCCAACTGTTTTCTTTTCAGATGCGAGCAGTAATGCTTGTTTACATGCTGCGTCTATGGCTGTTTGATCATAGGTTGACTCATTATCGCAGTTGCAGCCAGTGGGTTCATCATCTGCGAAATGAAATTAGTATGGTAGTATGCCGAGCGGTTTGAAGGGGTGCTTACAGATGGTTGCCATTGTAGAAGATTAGTAGATTCAGATTTGCAGATATCAGAGTGTGGATAAGCTAAGAGAGACAGAATATGGGCAAAAGAGAGAGGGTAATTGAAGAGGAATACAATACTTATACTCTCCCTTCTCTTTCCTATCAGCAATCAACCCACTTACCTTTCCTTATCTTATTCCCCTCATACATGAGCTGACGTAGAACTCTAAACATCCATGTGCGTTGCACAGCACCCCGTCATGATAGCACATGTAGCCAGATCCAGGTACGATACCCTACTGCCGGCATATTCAACAGTGGAGGGATGCTTAGTTTCACAGGACAGAAATCAAGCTTTCGGGCAGATTGCGCGGCCCGTTTATTTTAGCGTGTGGGGCGTGGGGAAAGCATTGGGAGATTGTAAGAACACGTTTTGTGAGTAAGTAATGAGATACAGGTTATCTTGGAACTCAATAGTGAAGGTTTGAAATGACAATGTAATACCGATATGTCAATGGATGAATAGGTATTTGAGGTATTTGAAGTATGTGATGCAGGTGCTTCCGAAGCGGTCTCTAGGGCTTGGCATATACCTGCGTATTTATATCACCACTCAACCTCGTGACCAAAGTGGATATCGTAACTCAAACGTATTATGGCTATACATACCACTACAGTAGTTCATACTTTTACGAGTTCTAAACATAAGTCATTTTCACTCATAGGTCATAATAAATCTAGACTCCTTTCAAAATGACGTCTCCTTGGCCTCTCTTTGCACATGAATGAGAGAAACCACATTGGACTTGAGCCACAATAGCATGAAAAGATATTCGAAGTATCTAGTGATAGATTGATATTATCATCGGCTTTCTAATCTGGGATGAAGCATTCAAAGCATTCAAAGCATTCCGTCTACAGCCAGGACTCTTAGGCTGGAGCAAATGATGAACCTATAGGTACCTACTCATCTTATTCAGGAATTTTCCATTGAGCATATTACACGAACCCCAACCCAGGAACTACGACATAACTATGAATATCAAAAGTATATACAACTCAGCTTCTTGGAAGTAGTTAGAAATGGCTATAGTCAAAACTATACTATCAGAATATAAGTGTAGTTTTCAATTTTCAATTTTCATTTCTATTTATCAATTCGCTTACTCCAGGTACTCTGAAAATACTCCGAGTCCTAAGGTTTCAATAAGTCTTTAAAAACTCTCATAGAAAGAGTATTAATCTTAAACCATTGAATCGGTGTTAAATTGATAACAATGAGACCCTTCAAAATCATAATGATATAGTATGTTCTCTTTCCACTTCTGTTTCTCTTTCTCCATCTCCCTACTACTCTACCCTCTGCTGACTCTGCTTATTAGAATCGACGACAACGATGACAACAACAACGACAGTGATAATTTTCTACGAAAATCAATTCATCATTCACCCCTCTTCACAGACGTCATCTTTTCATCCCATTAAACCTTGTTATAAATAGCTTCAAAATCGCCCCACAACCATCCAAGGCAGTTTAGCTCCATTCTTACGACAGATGCTTCGAGACCTCATTCATCTATCTCAAAATAAATCATTTCACTCTTATGACCCAAATACTTCAATCTTCGAATCCAATCCAAACATGGCTGTAACGCGTAGCGCTCATAACAAGGCCAACAATAAGTCAAGGAATCTTGCAAAGCAAGTCGCCGCCAAACGAGTCATCCCGAAGAAGGTCACTCGAAAGGGAATAAAAATCAGCAAAAAAGCTAGCGATAGTATACCCAGGCTCAGACTTCTCGATTTGCCCTTGGAAATTCGACAGATCATCTACAAATACGTACTTGTCAAAGAGAACCGAATTGAAATTGTCTCCCCATTGGACACTCTTTCTCGCTCACATCCTCAAAGAAGAAAACGCAAGCCACCAAAGGGCGCTACTTCCCTACTCCAAGTGAACAAGGCAATACATCATGATGCTGCGCAGTATTTTTACGAGAATAATCATTTCGTCATTAGACTTTCTGTAAATGCCCTACATCGCCTGGACACCTTCACATATACTGAGAAATCGATTACTCGGGCCAACAATCACGGATTCAGATGTTTCCTCACTCGGGTGCCGCGGTTCTACGTTTCATGCATCAAAGAACTTACCATTCTGATCTCTTTTGCTTTAGATTATTCTGTATTATGGCCTTGCGATTTTGTATCCTATCGTAGGAGTCCTTCTGGAGCTTATATTTCTAATAGCGTTCTGAGACAGTTTCAGGATATGACAACTGTCACTCTTAGACGCTTTTCCAGTCTACGAGTAGCCAATATCATCTTCAATGATGTTGATAATGAGAGAGAACCTCTAGATTCTTCTCGACCGATGCCCCATCCTTGGCATTCAGAGCAAAGTCTATTCAACTCGTTCCACAACCTTTTCCAACATGGCAACCTCGAAAAGATAACCCTTAGGATGGATCTAAAGGGCGATCCACGTTCATATCTGTTCTGCCCCAGGCACTATCGAACAAGCGGTGGTCTCGTTTTGTGCGTAATTAAAGACTCGATGAAAAGAGCTTTGAGGAATCAGGGCGGCGCTTGGGAGTCTCCTGAGATAAATGAAATTTGGATGCATATCAAGGATGATATTCTATCGCCAAGGGACCAAAGAGAATGTAAGAGTGTGAAAGGGGCTTTCAATGGCATATTTCAAAGAAAGAAGAAGTGTAATTGATATTGCAAATAGTAGTGCGACAGCAAAAAGGATTCGATACTTGAATTCAATCAATCGATATGATTGGGTGGTAATGTTGATTCGCTTTGGATATCGTGCTGCTTTCAATATTGACAACTTCTATCAAGCCCACCAGTCCTGAAACTTTCAGCTATAAAGAATGAGTAATCTGTGATTCGCAAGAAATGTGATTATTTGATCAGAGCATGCATGTTTATGTTTCCCCCATGCCTATATGGACCATACCTACTATAATATCACTGTCAGTTCTTGCCGATCGACGTATCTACATGATTCTTCGCTTTCAAACCAGCTTTCATCAAAGTATCACACTTTCTCGTACGAATTAAACCCATTAGTATAGCCAGGCGATCATTGACACCCAAAATAATACTTGGAGAGTTGATTGGGGTGTGCATTCACACATTCTTCTAAAGCTAGATTATATAAATAATCATTTTTCTTTTTCTTTTTCTCTTATTCTTCACTTGCCATATACGCGCTCTTCAGTGTGTTACTTCTTTCAAATACATTGTTATCTGTTCTGCTACTTTCATAGCGTACTGTTTTGTAGCTCAATGGGGAATAATTAGGGTTGACTATCTGTATGAATGGAAGGTGCGATGAGAAAAATATGCAACTGCAAGATCGATCAAGCGATTTTCTGACCTTTTAGCATGCACTTGCCTTTTAAGTCCTGTCTTCCCTATCATATCCTATTTTTTTTGGACTTTTGGCAAATAAGGAAATCGAAAACTTTCCGTGTCGCAACGAATGTAAATGCTACTATTGCATCTGGCGTTTCATAACGAGAAAGCGCAGAGGTGTATTCTCTTAGTACCTCTTCAGATTTTCCAGTTCAAGTTTCATTCATAAATTCATTCAATATCCATGCAACATTGGGGAAAAATCATTCTGTTCTTCAAATATTGTCAACAATCAATAATAATTACAGTATCGCTTAAAGCTTTAATTTCATCAAACAGCCGTTCACCAAATTCTTTGTTTGGATCAAACATTGTTACAATGCCGCTTGTATATAGACCCTTGGTTAAAGAGGGAAAAAAGCCTGCTGCAATATATGATCTAACATTCATAATTGATGGGTATCGTTGTACCATTAGGCCAGCATACCCCATCTATCTTACTACAATCAAGCCCAAAGATTTGAGACAAACTGCAGTTGCGAAAAGAAAGTGCAGAGTCAACAGGAGCACCAGTAATTTACCACAGCTTGTTCGGCCCTTCAAAGACCCACCACAATGTCTCTTGCCACCACCATACAATCCTGAAAGTACAACATGGGAGGATTTGTTCTTGAAGCTGCCGTTAGATGTTCGTTGGATGATATACGATCAACTTTCAGTCGTCAGACCAAACCCGATGCTAATTAGATCGCCTCTTTCTTCTGCCTATAAAGAAAGCCACAAGCCTTCATCAAATTCTCACGCTATTCTCGGAGTGAGCAAGTCGATTCATCATGATGCTGCTGAGTACTTTTATACCAAAGCTAATTTTGTTATTGGAAGTTGGAGATGGGATCAGGAACCGGAACTTGAGCCTTCTCCTGATGGTCTACAAACTTTTCTTTCTTGGACCCCCCGACATTATGTCAATTACATAACTAAACTTACTATTCTGGCCCGTCTTGTCGTTTACTTTAGAAAAACAGGATTTACACATGCGGATCTCATGTACTTTGAGGCTATGACAATTGCCACAAACGAAAGCTTCGTCAATCTGCGAGTTTTGTCTGTTTTGTTCACTGAGTTTGACGGTGTATGTGTTCCAGATTGTCCACTGGATGTTGGAGTCAAGACAGATGGATGGCATGACACTGTATACTCTTCGTTCAAGACGTTGTTGAATCATCAAAGTCTTGAAGAGATATACTTGGGGGTGGACTTGATTGGAAAGCCTGCTCGATATAAAGGAAACCCCGCTTGGGACCAATTACCAGATCGTGAAGCTTTCGTGTTGATCAAGGAGATGGCGAAGTACGCTACGATGGAGCACGGTTCATGGATATTTTATGGCGAAGAAGACTGGGACAGCCTATTTGCACGGGAAGAAGACCATAAAAATTACTATTATGAGCCTGAACTCTGCCCGATTGCCAGAAAAGTTTGACCAAGGTGTGTAGTTTGACAGGCAATTCTATACTTATGTAGCAAGCTTATGCTTCTAGGTTCTTATATAAGCAAAAGAATCCGCCTTGCGGATTGGTTTCATTCAATCATGATGCTGAATCCGACAATTCTTTGCACGTTAATGGTTTGTATACCTGCAGATTTTCCAAAGTTGGTAGTAGTAGCATGTTTGCGATGGTTCTGGGTGTCAGGAAAAAAAAAGACAAGACACTAAAGTTGGATGACTGAAACATGAAACTGACTAGGTAGCCAATATGAGTTCCTTTCATTCATGGTTACATAATGCCGTCTTTAGAATATCAATCATAACTATCATAACAATCTCTTGAAGATGCAAATTGCAAAGGTGACACTTCTCTCTATTAGCTCCGACAGATTCAATAAGCCTCAGATCATTGAATGCCCTGAAGCATCAAGTCAAGATGTCGCACATCTGATAGCTCTAAATTATCAGCATCATCCTAACAAATCTATGAACTACTGCATTGAAGTTCCCAAGCCATGACTAAGATTCCAGACCGAAATTCTTCTAGCTGCCGTAATCAAGGCTAGTTTGTGCATTGAGAAGTATAACCCTGAATGCAATAATAATATAGAGAACAAGAGATACGCTACAGAATCTTTTCTCTAATTTTCATCGAATGACGTACAGAATAAAAGAGATATGCAACAAACTCCTGCGGTCATATTCTTCATGGGTTGATCTCGGTTAAATCCAAACTAATGCTACAATGACGTTGCAGGATATCAAGATATGCAACAAAACTTTTCTATTAACACCGTTTTAATTAGATATTCACTGGTTATTGTATAATCCAAGAGTGATAAATGACGTTGTGACAGATTTAGATATGCAACAAAAATCAGTTTTGCCGACTAGGTCTATAATGACACTACGGTGACGTGGTGAAAAATTGAGATGTGCAACCAGTTTTCACTCTTATAGCTTGTCCCATGTCTGATTTGGAAATATGAATTCGTGTATCTTCTTCGTCAAATGGGCGTTTGATCATTCAGTATTTAGTCAAGTCTCAAGAATGTCTGGTTTGTATGATAGCACGACTCATAGATTGCGCTTCAAATGCAATTTTCTTGATTTGATTTTTTGAATATGTTACTGTCAATACCATAAGTGTGTAAAATTTATCGTGTCTAATAAAATCTTATACTCGAATCAGATAAAGAGAAAGTAGAAGACGTATATAAACGGAAAATGACCTTCAAATAACAACTCCTTGACTGACAATATCACAACACTTAACTAATACCCATCTCACAATCTTTCCTCCCATATTTGGACGCCTCCATAGACTCACACTCACATCTACGTCCGTAGTCCTTAATGGCCCTCTACTTTAATGCTAACCCTCCTCTACACCTCACTGTCATTCTTCACCACATCTCCTTGATCAATATCCTTGGAGACCACACCACCTAGTGTATTACCACTAACATGATCATCTGGCATAAACGGCATTTCCATCTCGAAAATATTGTTGATCGCCGTGTATTGATGATAACCGAGTCTAGCCAACGGAGCCGCTTTCAAGACATCGAAAAGCTAGTTATTCATCAGTCTTCTTGCTAGCCCTTCCAGGAACAGAACCAAGAGAGAATAAAATTACTCACCCCACCACCTGTAATAAAATCACCCCTTATATGAATTCCTACCACCCTTCCAATAACAATATCACTGTGACCTACCAAAGAGTCCCCGGTAATTCGAAGGATAGAATGGACTTTACATTCAAATTGAACCGGAGACTCGGCTACGCGAGGGGGTTTGACTACTTTACTGGGGACTTTTGTTATTTTTGTGAGGGGAAATTCGTCATCCCATGATTCAAGAGCAGTGGCATTAACAGAGTCGCGGAGATCATAGCTAGCATTTGTTAGTTGGATGATTTGGAGGAAGAGGAAAGGTCACGAGAAGGGAGTTTGATTAGAGATGAATAGAAAGGCATACGTAGCCATGTTCCAAACGAATTCCCCAGTATCTTTAGCATTATTGATGGAATCTTTGCTTTGTCGTTTATAGACGGATTGATGACCAATGAACATGATGGTTGGAGGATCAAAAGATACATTGTTAAATTGTGAAAAAGGAGCGAGATTATCTTGACCGCTTTTAGAGGTTGTAGAAATCTGGATGATTGTCAGTTAGATACAAAGAGAAGAGGGGTTGAATGGAATAAGTGGAAAAAGATTCTAAACTAGAGCATAGAGCGCAAATTTCTTGAGTGAGAGAGAAGAGTAAAGATTTTATGCTCACCCAGCCTATTGGACGAGGAATAACGAAAGATTTGAAAGGGTCATGAGGAAGCCCAGAGTTTTCCCCTTTCGGAGGTTGGTAGAAGATATCTGGTCGGGACATCTTGAATGATGATAATGCTTGAGTTAGAATCTCGTAATGTATTTATGAAACGTCGAGTGAGGTACTTGAAAGTCGAAGAATATTTCAATGGTGTTGGAGAAGACTTGTATGAGGGCTTCCTCGAGTCCTTATACCTGATTTTACCCTCATCATCTATTCATTGACTACATCAGGGAATCTGCTTGCCGAGACACAATAAGTATGTAAAGTACTCAGTCGCAATGTCGGCGCTCGATGATCAACATACATTACTGATCAGTCCTCGGATATAATTTGAGGTACATAATAACCTCTCGTGTTGCCATAAATGGTAAATTTTGAAGCGTTTTTCTATATCATGTTCATATGAAGCTCTGGAATAAATCTGTTGCATGCATGCATTGTCATCGCTGTCCCACATATACCAGGGACCAGTAATCATTGAAAGTCTGGTGGGGGTAGCATTTCCCCGCAAGCGAGGGTTGGATCCGAGGCTGATGAGTTATTGGAAGGGAATAGTAATCATTCGTCTTTTGTGACACAAATTCAGCCCGAGCTAGATTATTCTCTTCTCTACCACTTTTTCTTAGTGGGTATTTACTATAAACCGAATCTATATAATAGGCCGACAATTTATTGCCTGCAATATTATCGCGTATCTATCATCGATTTGAAGAAATACAACGCATCAGCAGTCACTCCTATATGGCCAGTTTCTCGTTGAGTTTGGATTTTTGCATTAATGTCTCTCTTTTTGACTACTTACATGGAACATATTTTCGAAATCATACTGATTGAACAAGACAGATAATCGCGAGGAAGTAGTCCCTTGTTACACAATCAAATTTCAATTTGGCTACCATTACCTTCCGGAACAACCAAAGGAGTTACGGAAAACATACGAGAACCTTGAACCCACGCGGGTTGAACCAGTCAGGTTAGCATGGCACGAGGGTTCCGCGCGAACAGTGGTCTATACTTTGAGATTTGCGTTTACAAAGTAGTGCCAATGCTAACCTACATGATGAAATCACAAGAGAAGATTAAGGCGCCGAATTTCTCGACAGCCACTATCAGCTCATGCTGAAAATTTCTTTTTGGGACTCTTAAGGCGAAAGAAAACTCCTAAAGCCTTTTGATGAGGAAAAGATGTAATAGTATCGCTCCGCTTTTCCGAATTCCCGGAGTTTAAAAGGATTTCGAATTCATGGATATGGTAAAAGAAGATAGGAGTATATAATTAGACGAGGTCTAGCCTAGGTACTCGTCTAGGAATACCACGCAACTCCATCTCATCCCGACGCATGCATCGCAGCGATCATTATTTGAAAACAAGTTCAAACTGCACTGATAAATCGTCAAAATCGACACCAAGGGAGAAAAGAGATAACAAAAGCCTCGAATCTCACATATTTGTATCCATGACTTATTTTTTCTACCTCTTCCCTCGACCTCATACCAAACGATACTAAACCACCAAGAACATGAAACTACTCATCCTCTTCAGTCTTCAACTAGCCAGTCCCCCACTCATAGCACTATCTCTCCTCATAGTCATACTTCGACACATCCATTCCTTTCGCTATATCGATATTTTCAGTTCTGATCCAAGCAAGACAGGGAGCGAAGAATCCAAAGATGGTGTATGGAAAAAAGTAGAGAAGAGAGTTCGATGGAATGCTTGAATCATGTCGAGTTTAGACTAATTCTTCTGGCAGAAGAGCCATTGGATCTGCCCGAAGTTTATCTTCACAGCCAAACCCAATATTCCGCATTGGATCGCCTGCAAGTTGTTCCCATGAAACGTATCCACTTCTTGTAGCAGACGAAAGGTACAAACTATCAAGCATCGGCTAGCATCCCCAATTTATCATCAATTCACATCGATAGCACTACCACATCCTCATCTCTCCACAAATCCAAGTCACTCAACCCACTCGGTCCACTAAAGTCTTAATTAGCTCTTCCATTTTGGAAATTCCCAACCAAATCGCCTACATCTTCACAATCCTTTACTGTGCGCGAATAGCCATCCGACACCCATATAGTCGAAAGCCACCCAAGCCAAGGACTCACCCTCAAACTCGCACATCAGATCCATATAAACGGAGCATTATCCTCACGTCTGGCTTTCATAATCTATCAGAGGACCGCTGGGATATCTTCACTTGAGTTTCCTTCTAGCTACTCTGTCCTGCTCATATCGATATACTCAAGTCCTTTAAGCGTAAATTCTCTACACTCTCTTCATGCGCCCTTCTCCGAGTCGATAAATGGGCAGTTTGTTGTAGCGAGATTGTTGGATAAAGGAGCAAATTTGTTGAGCTGGTCATAACGTTCACGTAATGGGATTGGGCGTGGTATATATCGATAAGATACGTGATTAAAAGCCCACTTTCAGGCTTGCAACCGGGTGGTTGAGGTAGTCGTGTAAATTTAATAACATGTGTGTATGTGGGGGGATTAAACTCAGGAGAAATTGGAATAAAATCTTTCCCACGACTTCTGTTCCATTTAGGAAGTACGTTGTTGGGAACAGGCACATATATTGGGTAGAATTTTTCAACCAAAGCGAACTGAACACAACAATCGTGAAATGTAAAATCCTACTTAAATTCATGTTTGTACCGTAAGATACATTGCTCCCGCATCTGCATTGGGGTATCGATGAACGCCTACCATGCGACAAATTTAAGTGTCCTATAATACCATTACGCCAATCCACCCTGAAACTTAAATCACCAGATCCTGCAATATGCCTCGCCATATGTTGCTTTGCAGGTTACATGAACGGAGCAAACTTTGTACGCCCAGAAAATCTATCCCGATCATCCTGTTGGCCCATATCTACATCACCATCATCATCGTCTAGCTCAAGTCGTCTCTTTGACTTGTATGATACAGTTGCCTCAGCCTGTCGAGTTTGGGTGACACTTCTTCTGGCCTCCAGAAGTTGATGGAAGTTTAGTAAAGTATGTTTCATCTCGTCATCAAAAGCTATACAGAACCGCTGGTTTTGGACATATTGTATGGCTTCGACGAGTCCTAGTTCATAAGTCGCCATGACATATGCTACAGCAACAGCAGCAGATCGCTCATTTCCAGATTCGCAGAAGAGAAGAACTTTTGGTGTTGCAGCCAAAGGCTGGCTGTTTACTCCTTGAGGATTCCGGTGTCTGAATACTCGGATGAGATGATCATTTATGGTCTGTATGGCTTTTGGAAACGCAGCGATGAGTTCCATGTTACCGCTAACATCAATGGCACCTGCTTCGATGTTTAATTGTTTTGCTACCTTTGCACCACTCAGAATTCTTGCTTGGGCTGTCTTAGTATCTCTGATTACAAGTAGCATTGTAATTCCTTCTCGCCTCAGAGTTTCGATTTCTCTCGCGCCAGAGGATGGTCCGAGATAAAGGAAGGATAAGATTGCTTGAATATGGCGTCGCATTTCATATTTCCAATCCGGTTTTTCCACGGCTACGTTTTGTCCTTGTGTTATCACACTCAATATTTCTCGAGTCTCTTGTTCATCATCTAGCCCGCGATATTTCGATAGAGTGATTGAAGTATCTGAGCCGGAGAGGGGTGGTATGTGGATATGAGGCGGCGATGGAGGCTAGATCAAGTTAGATAGTTTCATACAAGGGCATCAGCCGAGTGGACTTACCCTCCATGAATATAAAGTAGTAGGAGTGGTGTTGTGTTCTGCAGGACTTGTTGCTGAGTCTGTGGAATCCATACCATTCAACATTGGTGGTGTCATTGTGCAAGACAATGTCAAAAGACGTAGAAACTTTGAGGTGACCGGAGGAATATGGCAGAAGGGGATACTATGGTTATTGTTCAGAAGAATGCCGATGCTTTTGGAGGATTCGTTCCTTCGAATTAAGAGTACTTGGAGGTATTAAGTATTTGTTAGACTGATGATGGTCGACCGAATAGACTATCAAAGTGAATAGATCGTTAAACAGTTGAGTGTTGAACCTCTTCGTTCTTCCAGTTCGAGTTGTACGTATGGTCGTTTAATGATATCATGTTGAGTGCTTGAGTTCGAGACTTCGAGTACAGCCCAGGTTCTGGGGTACCTATTCTTAGCGCTTTTTGGTACGAGTTGCAGATACACCATTGTTCCAATAACTGAGATGATGATTACCTAATCACTCAAGTTTGGTCACAGTGTGGACCTCCAAACCTCCGTGCCTCCGCCTTAAACCCCCCGTAAGCTTTGGGGGTGAGCTTTCAAGCCAAAACATAACAAAATGTCTAACAAACGAATTGAACAAAGCGAAATCGAGAAATATTGGGAGATATTTGCTTCTCTATCGAATGGTGGCACACATCTTACTGGTGCGCAGGCCGCACCAGTCTTGAAAAACAGTCAACTACGAGATGAACAACTCGAACGGATATGGGACTTGGCAGATGTAGACAACGATGGGAATTTAGATTTTGAGGAATTCTGTGTGGCTATGAGATTGATCTTCGATCTTGTTAATGGGGTATGGTGATTTCATATCATTGTTTGTTGGATTGATTTTAATGTGAGGATCTTCTAGGAATATGCAGATGTACCACCAGCGTTACCGGATTGGCTTGTCCCTGAATCGAAAGCACATTTAGTCCAGGCTAGTCGAGCACTTACCGGAAGACAAGTTCAATTTGAACGTGTTGAGGATGATGATGATACTCCGGGCTTGAAGGATGGTTTCGATTGGTACATGAGCCCATCAGATAAGTCCAAATACGAAGAGATATACTCGGCGAATAGGGATGGCAGAGGAGATATCACTTGTAAGTGCCTGCGCGCTATGGTATTATTCCAACGAAGTCTAACTTCGCATAGTTGAATCTCTAGATACTCTCTACTCTTCTCTCGAAGTCCCAGACACCGATATTCGCTCAGCCTGGAATTTGATCAATCCATCTGCTGCACCCGCTATTTCAAAAGATGCTACTCTCGCCTTCTTACACATACTTAATAATAGGCACGAAGGATATCGTATCCCTAGAACCGTTCCACCGTCACTTCGAGCAAGTTTTGAAAAAAATCAGATTGATTACCAGATAGATAATCAACGTGTAGCATCGCCGGCGCAAAAATGGGGCGTTACCGGTAATGAAGAAACAAGTACTGGCCGCAAAGCTAAATTTGGAGAGACATATATGAGTCGACTTGGAATAGGCGGAAAGGGCAGCTATAGACCTGCGGGCACGGATTTCTCGGGCACGAAAACCACTGAGGATTGGGAGGAAGTTAGACTAAAGAAACAACTTGCGGAGCTTGAAGCCAAGCTTGAAAAGGTTGAATCTGCATCTGCAGCAAGATCTGGTGGACGACGAGATACCAAACCCGCGTTAGTCAAGAGGGAGTTAGAACAGCTATTGGATTACAAACGCCGCGAATTGCGAGACTTGGAATCTGGTGAGGGAAAGAGTAAAATTGGTGCAAGCTTAAAGGGGGTTGCGGATGAGATCGCTACGGTCAAGGAACAGGTCGACGCTTTAGAAGCACATTTGAGGACACGAGAACAGGTTTTGGCAGGGTTGCAGCAGGAGATTGAGAATGAGAAGAGCAGCCGATAGATTTGTTTACTACTACTACTAATACCAATTGTTCAAAAAGTGGCCCAGCGGTGTCACTCCGGTGGCTCATAAAATGAATCAATATTTCAAAAACTGATCTCAGTAGGTATCCGAAAAGCTTAGAAACCTATAACGTCCCTCAAAAGAGTTAGCTAGGCCGGCATGAAAGTCGCATGTTTCCTATCTAATGTCAAGACTGCTCCATCTTTCAATTTGCAAGCTTGTTGGCCAAGCAAATTTTCAATTCTCCCATTTCATTATTTCTCCTCCAACTTCACTATAACCTCAACGCTATCATCTCAACATAACAGCTCACCAAGCCAATCCCCTTACCTCTCGCTTACAACCAAAGGAGTCTGTTCACTATTCTCTCCTTCATTATCCTTCCCCATTGAACTAACTTTCCATTCCCACCCTGATGCTCCCTTCCCCCACACAATTCTCTCTCCCCAGGGGCTCCACCATCCACTTAGTACCGCCATCTGCACCAAAATCCCACACATGGACATTGCGAGCGCAAAATATATTGTTACCTGTTTAACCGGAGTTTCGGATCCAGAATCTTGATTTTGATTTTGGATTGTGATAGATTCGGTTGGAGGAGTTGGAGTACAATGGAAGATGGAAGCGGGACAGTAACAAATTTCTTCGTGGATCAAACTGCCATGGCAGGGAGGAGTGGGCTTGGGTGGTTCGATCGTAGAGATGAAGGAGATGAGGAGAGAGATTATGGTTGTCCAGAAGAGGAGGAGGGTGAGGGTTAGGGTTAAGATAAAGAGAGGGTTGAAGTTGGACATATCGTGTAAGAAGGTTCTTTTTTCTCAAAGAAAGTCAGTAGGGATTGGTCTAGCAGATTTAGGGAGATCCAAATGGCACAGGGTTTGTCTGATAAACTATTAAGAAGAACTTGGATGGAGAGAGGTAGTCTGGGGTCGTTTATATATGCAAGATGATAATCAGTGGTGCTGATGATTCAAAACTATGTCACTTATTACTCACATATACGTAGTCGAGATCAATCACACGAAGCGAACTCCACTTCTATTTCTAGGTACTTCATAGCGAAATGGACGCCACGACTTTCTCATGGGCTCGTCGTTTTCTTTTAGTTTACGCCAATTATTTTTTACATCATGAATCACAAATTGATTTCTGTTTTTTCATTGCGAATCACGAGTTCTTCGGTAAAAGGCATACCCACTTCGCGTCTAATATCCATCTCGAATGGATTGTAGTCTGGACTCTGTACATCTCGCAAAACGCCTGCATGTGGTTCATCAAATCCAGATCCACACAGTTCCTACATTTGAACACTGCTAAGAGATTGCGATACCATCACCAGGTTCGCCAACAAGCTCGCACTATCTCAATCTATCCCCCCCCCTTTCCTTTCCAAACCCACATCTCCCCAACCTCTAACCTCCAATCAACTCCCCATACCTCACCCTAAAAAACGCAATCACCAAGCCCACCACACCCCCCAACACCAACGGATTCCCCACCGCAACAATCATAATCATTTCTCTCAACACCATTTTATAGCCTCCAAACCAGTATCCTTTCGTCGGTACACTTTCTTCCTTTTGTTTCTCCTCCCCTGACGTTGTCATTCCCGTGATAGCTTTTTCCATCTGTGGCGATTTCCTATGTGCGTCTTTGGTGTGGAATTCTAGTTCTAGCAGTGGAGATCCGGAGGGCGATCGACGATCAGCGCAGGGGTGAGAATGGTGATGGAGGGTATCGGTTGGTTTTTGGTGGAGGGATGGGAGGGTGAAGGAGAAGAGATAGATATGGAGGAGACAGGAGATGGCAGCTAGGATCAGATAAAAGAGGAGATATTTCATTTTCGCTTTAGTTTCTTCGACTTTCTTGAGAAGGTGTTTTGTTTTGGCTCTTCGCGTTCTTTGCTTGTTGCTTATTGGATCGGGTTATTGTTTTGGAGATTATTGGTATCTCCACGGAGCAAATATAAATATCTAAAGAGAAACCGTAAGAAATCGAATTGGCGCACAAGAACATGAAGTAAAATTGAGTACGGTAGTAACTTCCATCCCATACAGGAAGAGGAAAGAAGACACAATGAGCGGATGTTTGATATCATATCAAGCAGTATGAAGGATTGCGTTTTCATAACGAATCTTTATTTCTACCGTATAAACTATAAATATAATCAAACATTATTTCATGATACCGCGCTATTGTTATACAAATCTGATACAAAACAAAAACTGCAGCGCTTGCACTCCCGTCCGACCAAGAAAACTTTATCCAGTCATCTAATATCCGTATCTAAAGATGCCCGCTCTATTTCCCCTCCATACTTATCATCAAACCACCAGCTTTGGTCTCGACAATCTCAAACGCGTCTTTATTACCCAAGCCCCTCTCCGCTCTCTCGTAAGCCGCTTCACTCCTGTCACACAACGTATCTAGATCCTCTTCTGTCAAGATCTCATCATCTTCCTTACACGTGTATACCTCTCCATCCTTCAACAGTAATGCTCTTAACGCATCAGCACTCATTCCTTCCTTGGTATCCATTTTCTGTCCCATAGTTTTGAACCCTCCCTTTTTGATAACCAATTTCTCCAACCTACGTTTTGCATCAGCGCTCATGAGCAAATCCTCTTCAACAGTACCCTTGGTAGCGAGACGGAATACAACGACAGGTTTAGTTTGACCAATCCGGTGAGCGCGATCTTGGGCTTGGAGATCTTGTTGTGGATTCCAATCACTATCAAAGAGAATAACAGTATCAGCACTTGCGAGATTGATTCCTTGTCCGCCGGCTCTGGTGGAGAGAAGAAATAGTTTGAATTCTGGGTCTTCGTTGAATTCCTTAATTTGTTGACGCCGAAAGTCTTGTGCCACACTTCCGTCAATCCGACAAACTTTCCAATTTCGCAATTCGCGAGCGTAGTCTTCAAGAATATCAAGTTGGGTTTTGAACTGTGAGAATATAAGAACTTTGTGACCACGCGAGAATAGTGATGGAAGTAATCGATCGAGAAGTAACATCTTCCCAGAAGAAGTCACCAGAGTTTCGTTGAATGGAATACCCGAATCCGCGGACCAAGGATTGTAGAAATTCAAAGGAGAATTGCAGACCAATCTCATTTGCATAACAGGATTGCCTAGCTTCTTACTAGAGATTTCCTTTCTCGCAAGCTCTAGAATTTTTGCTGCTTCATCTTCGATTTGATTCTTGTTCTTGAGTTCTGCTTCTTCTTTCTCAGCATATTCTGCTGCAAGTTTCGTTTCAAACTCGTCGTCACTAAGGTCATCCTCCCCAGATGCATCAGCTTCTTCGTAAACTCTTCTACTCCGTGAGCTCCGACTACGAACACTAACAGCTGGTGATGCAGTTCGGCTAGATTTTGCGGATTTATTAGCTGGTAATTGAAGGGAGTCTTCAACTGGCTTCCGTTTCCTACTAAGTTCTCCCTTTTTGACAGAGGGTTGTGGTGAAGGGATAGCGTTTTGATTCTTAGGTGGTCTAATTGACTTTCTCTTTGCCATCATTCGTTGAAATGCGTTCTTTGGAGCCGGAGTAGATTCCGAAGTAACACTTTTGTTCTTGTTTCGGATTACCAATGGCTTCTCGTCTTCGCTGTCAGAATCTTCCGGATTCACTTCAACCTTAACAATAGCCTCAGCTGCCTTGCTCGAGTCTTTCTTGATAGCCTTGCCCCCCGTCAGTCTTTCTACAACTTTTTCTTCCAAATACTTGCGTAGATCAGCTGTCTTATCACCAATCTTGTTGTACAATTCCATCTGTTCCTTTGTCATTGGTGCATAAAGCACATATTCTCGCTTCTTCGGAAGCATGTGCTCGACATCAGCCTTCACTCGTCGTAACAATAGTGGCTGAAGAATCAAGTGCATCTTTTTAACTAGGTCTTGCTTCATTTGATCTGCAATGAAGTCCTCAGTACCTTCCTCGTCCTGTAAATCACTAAAGTCGAACCAACTCTCGAACATTTCCCATTGTGTGAAAATTGTAGGCAAGAGAAAATTTAGTAATGACCAAAGCTCTTTAAGGTTATTTTGCAGTGGTGTTCCGGTAATCAAGAGACGAGTGGCAGATGTAAAGGTCCTTAGAGTTTGAAACAATTTTGACTCTGAATTCTTCATTCGGTGACCTTCATCCTATACCTCATGTCAGCTATTGGAGACCCTACCATGAATATAAGACTTACAATAATAATGAATTCCCAACTAATTTTGGAGAGATCCGCGTGATCGCGAAGAACAATTTCTGGACTCGTACAGACAACGGGAAACTTTTCATCGGGACGGCCACCTTTGATGTGCCTCATCATTTGCGTACGAAGGAGCTCCTTTCTTTGTGTTGGCGTACCATGGTATAAGAGGACCGGTACATCAGGGGTCCATTTCTGGAATTCCTCAATCCAGTTCGAGAGTGTACTCAACGGCGCAATGATAAGATGTGGACCCAAATAACTTTCCTTCTCTCTCAATAATGCAATAAGCGAAATCGTCTGAATTGTCTTTCCCAAGCCCATTTCATCTGCTAGAATTCCAGACATGCCTTGTATACAGATCTCATACATCCAGGTCAAGCCCTCTAGTTGATATTCTCGCATTGTACCACCCACCATACACTTAGGCTGTTCTGCCATTGTCAAATCATGTTCCCCCAATGCCTTCCCATCCATTCCACTTCCCACACGCCCCAGCACCCTTGTCTTTCCTACTAGCACTTCTCCAAATGCCGCACTCTTACTCAGCAACTCGTCCAATTGTCTGGCTTTTGCTTCTCGCTCCCCCTTTGACTCATTATGTTCTGCTCTCTTTCTAGCAATCGTTTTGCGTCTTCTTTCTTCTGCCTTTGAGTTTGCGATTCGTGCTTTCTCTTCTTCTTCAAATATTTTCTTTTCTTCTTCAGTGGCGAAATTGGGCTCGAACTCGGGAAACTCTTCTGGTTCGAATTCCTCCGGAGGGGAAGACGGAGCACTGGTACGTGGTTTGGATAGAGGTGTTTGGGAACGACTCATCCTGGGCGTAGAACTCATTGTTGGAGGGAGAACGAAGGTATTCGTATTGTAGTTGTTTAGGTATCGGTAGAGGAATTCCGTTAGGGCTCTCAAGCTGCAATCAAAAATTTTTTAATCGGCAGTAATGATTGAGGAAGTGACAGTTATACTCTCTGGTACTCGAACCCCGAGACACGATAAATCTTTGTAAAATACTCAAATTGTTTCAATATACCTCACTGATATTCCAGAGTAAAACTCGTGTCGACAAACTTATCGATTCACTAGCCCAGATACCACAAATGTCGAGCAGTGTTTCGCGGCAGTCAATGGCTAATACTGGATATAGTTTGAAGGGAAAAGATTGAATCAGGAATTGAACATTTCCGAGCGCAAATACCAAAGATTGTGAAGGGGTTGCGATTGGCATGCATGAGACGCGTAAATTGATTTTTACGCGACGTGAAGTCATGTCGTCACTGATTGACGGGACAAAGCGTGATTCAATTAGTAATCAAATTCCAGTCTCGCCCGGCGAACACCTCTCTTTATCAATGATTTACTGAAGGTTTCTACCTGGGGTTATTTTGAGTTTCCATCCATGAGAATACCTGTCATCTTGAATCAAGATGCCCCCCCCTTTCTCAACATATTACATATCTACAACAGGGAGACTATAGTGAATCGTGATCGAAACGAGGTTTTCTTAGTCGAGGAATAAAGAGAAATTGGAGCTGGGTTACTTTAGTGACCTTGCGGATGGGGTCACTTTGGGCGATGTATGTTGATTAAGAATTAAATGGCATGGTTGTCCCAATCATGAATCTAGCCATCGACCGATAGCAAAGGTCACAATTTCAACATGAATCCGCATTCACAATCACATATTTATTCACTGCCAACATGCTGCCAACATGCTACAACATTATTTTGCTAACCCACTGAATATTCTTAAAATTTAGATCCATGCATGTTGTCCATCGCTTTCTGAGAAGAAATCGACAACGGGGTATTAAACACCAAGGATTTTATGCCAAAGGTCTCGCAAGTCCAGTTGCAACTCCGGGATGTGGAAAGGAAGAAAGAAAGTAATTCATCGTAAAATCCATCGTGTTAAACAGGCGACCCAAATACATATTTTACCATCCATATATCCTTTACTACCAGCTTTTCCCATAACATCTTCTATCTCAGTAGAACTGAGTACTCTTTCTATGTATAACTCTTGCTGTGTATCATGGTAGTCCTCCCAGGCTATTGCCGTCGAAATGAATGTATGGTGTGTAATTTTATGTATAGGCCATGTAAGGAAATGCTGAATCAATTCGAAAAGTCAGGCTGAAATAGAGAGACGATCTGGTGAATCGGAGAAACAAATGTCAGGCTAGGAACTCACAATGACAAGTAAGGGGCGGGAACAGATTTGAATTGTGATAAAGCAGGAAACTGGCGCAGTTCCTAGGAAGAAGTCTCAAGCGCAACTGTTGACGCCTCAAGATTTCGATCGAATTACTTTTCGACAGTCGGCAAAAAAATTAGAGTGCAGCATAACGCCTGGCACAGGTCGTAGCATCATACACAGCTCGCCCATTGTAAAGCTCCATGTTTAACAGATGTGCAACATTACCCCATTTTTCAGCATCAACCTGCTTGACGATATCGACCAATTTATTTTCAGCTTCAACAGTCCAACCAGCTTTGTTGTTTGACTTTCCATGGGCTGCTGCACCTTTAGCCTTCTTGCGTTCGCTCAAAGGAACGAATTTCAGACCCTGGGTGGCGAAGAGAATAGGTGCAGTGCGGTTGTAGCGTCCGTTGACACCACAAACACTAAGATCTGGTTTCTTTCCCTGTTTCTCGCGCTCTGAATTGAGATGCTCAGCAATTTCAGCAAAGGACATGCTCTGGTTCTCTTTCATGTTGACAATTGCAATATTTTCAGGATCATTGGCTCCATAACTTCTCTTGCCAACCTTTCCTCCCGATGGAGGACGCTTGAGACCTCTCTTCTTGAGATGGGCGTCCGAGACTGTCTCTTGGTCAACCAATACAGGCTGCTGATTGACACCCCATGGCATAACGGCTCCAGAGTATCTTGATGGTGCCAAATTTTCACCCGGGTTATTAAAAAGAATACCAGATCTGCCTTCCTTACTACGTCGGACTACGGCTGGATGGGCCCGACTGGCACCATTCAATCCTGTAACGTTTGTGATTGTTCGTGTATTTGATGGATATGCAACACCAGCACGGCGCTTCTCGACACGATTTGGGCGGCGGGAGCCAGGCTCGGAAACGAACATATACTCATCGTAGTCTTCATCGTATTCCTCATCCTCAGCCATGGGCATATCGTATTCGGGGCTATAATGAGAGCTTTCATCTTGATACACAGGCTGCTCATAGAAATCGTCATCATCCATTTCACTATCCTGACAGTCGGAGGTCTCAAGAGCAGCATCTTCATTATCACTAACGTTGGCGAATGGGCGATCACCTCGTCTCAAACTTTGCTTGACAACTCGACCCTTGACAACAGGAGCAACTGGAACAATGGGAAAGTGAGGCCCTGGAAGACCCGATGTAAGTGCTACTCTCTGGAACTGTTGAGAAGCGACCCCATTATTTTGACGGCTTTCATCCATTGTGTCGAAGTCATCATCGCTATCAATATTTGAGTGGGACTGACCCTGGACATGGCGATTATTCCTGCTACTAAGCTGTTTATTTGAACGTCGAGTGGCAGCACGACGAACATTCCGACCCGTGGAAGGACTATCAAAATTATTGATATTTCCTTGTGCCTGTTGGATCATCTCATGAGGTTGCATTGGGTCAAGCTCTCTGCCGTCACTATTTTCCTCAAATGGGTGGGAATAGCGACGGGTATCTCTCCTGCCATGATTCAGGAGGCTATCATGGCCCTCACTACCATTATCATTGTGTTGTTGGAACTGGCTCTTGAGACGACGAACACCCCCATCACCAAGTCCAAATTGATTTGCATTTCGACAAGTGTTCGGGCCTGCAGTTGAACCCTTGGTATCGGGAATATCAAGTTGTTGAGATTGAGCATTTGCAACACCATTTGTAACTTTGCTAATGTTCATATATGCTATGTGAAATTGTTAGCAACGAATTCTGGAATTTCCAAAATACTGCCGAGTTC
This sequence comes from Botrytis paeoniae, assembly GCA_004786145.1. NCBI lineage: Eukaryota > Fungi > Ascomycota > Leotiomycetes > Helotiales > Sclerotiniaceae > Botrytis > Botrytis paeoniae. Next base: position 25,502 of record PQXI01000114.1, read on the forward strand.
ATGAAATAGAAAAATAGTGAATGGTTTGATAACGAGGTTGTTGTGCACTCTATCACAGAGCGATGGCTGATTTGAACGTTGTTGGTAATGCAGCTCAATCAGCGATAATAATAAAAACAGCAACGACCTCCCCCTATAGCGTATTTCTTGTAACAATGAGGTTTCCAGATGAAAGAGTAGTTAAAACGATTAATGCTTCACAATATATGAGATGAAGTAAGAGATGCACAATGACTGGGTCAAGAGGATGTCCGAAGATAGTTATGATCATACGAGTAGACAACTTGGACGAACTGGTCATAATGTGCACATATGAATGCAAGTCAAGGGAAGATAAGAAGACATGTAATAAAAGCCAGAAGAACCATTAAACCAGAACAAGTGAAACTTACCATCTTGATAATGACCGTTGGGATCAAAGCTACCACCCGCATGTTCTTCTAATGCTACTGCACTGTGATGTTGCTCCATGGCGATGATATTTGGATCAATAGTGGATTTTTCTTGAGAGGCTTTGTTGTCAGAGGAAGATTGAGCAGTGGTAAGTTGAGTTTGCGACTCGGTGATTACAGGAGAAGGTGGATGCTCGGAAGGAGAATCAGTTTGACGATGGCTTGCTTCAGTCATTTTGATTATCTGTTTAGATTCTTAGTATTCAGTTCAGATAGGAAAATTTGTTGTTAAAATAAAAAGACAGTGTGATTTCAAGTGGACTTTTGGAAAGGATCCAAATGCCCGAGTTGTTGTAATTGTTGTTGTTGTTGTTTTATTGTTGATCTCAAGTGGTTATTCTCGCTGGGAGAACTCTTAAGTAGACAGCCTTGAGCAGCCAAACCACACTAATCAACCATTCACCCAAATTCCTCGATAACAAAAATATTCAACAAGAAGTATATGGCAGAAATGAAGATAAGACTCCACTGTCGAAAATTCACTGAAGGGCGGGGTTGACCAAAAGCTTCAATCAGATGTGCGTGCAGAAGAGGGCTTGAAAGTACGGCTCTGTTGTATTATAACCTGAGAAATTTTTGAGATGCTTTCATTAACATCCGATGGTATACACTGCCTTGTAATACAACAAGTTCAAATAATTCGAATCTTAAAAGGGTGCTGAAAGGACATTTTCAACAAAATCGGCAATGCAGAGAACATCAAAATCTGAAGTTCTGAACATCGCACCGAGAAACAAATGCAAGAGCCACGCAGACGAAACGCTCCGAAATTGTCGCACAAAGACCCGAAGAATTGTTAGATGTATCAGAGATTCACATACCTTTGATGGATTAGAAGATATGAGATACTTTGCTCCGGGTAATAAGAACCTAACGCGCCAACGGCTCATTTCGTATTCCACAGGGTCATAAATCCCACCGCATGAACTATTAGACAAGCTGGAGGGGCTTTGCTGTGACCATAGCAGAACTTATCGGGATCTGTTGACAGTTTTGAAGAGTGTTCAGCTTGGTTCAATGCTAAGTCAGTTGGTTTCACAGCAGGATATTACTTTTTGTACTGACCCAAATGAAGTACTATGGTTGTGACAGTCATATGAATAAAGACGGTACGCTGCGATTATCGACAGCTTGCGATTTGTAGATGGCGATAGCGTTGCATTCAAATTCTGTATTGAAACTGTTTCTTTCAACTTAGGCATAGATTCACGGCTAGTAAAATATCTAGATACATTTCGTCTGAAAGATGATAAATGAACCATACAGTTCTGCACCTTTGGTAGATCATTCACTTCTAGTTGCGAATAGAATACTTATTTAATAAAGGACGATGGCAAAGACTCTGTAGAATTCTCAAGCAGATCAAGGCGCGTGGGCAATGAGCAAGGAATCTTCGCTGCCGTAGTTTAGTTTCTTCGATAATTTGTGCTATCATACAGGGTGTGGATCGGACTCACATCGTTAAGTTGGATTGATATAACGTCAATATATGATTGTGCCGAAGAAATGCTATTTTCCGCCTCGAGGACCCTAGAGAATGTTGAAAGAAATCCCAGCTATATCTAGGAATACAGGTTATGAATAGTCGACTTGGGAAGGTGGCCGGTATTTGTAAAGAACAGAATGGTTAGATCTAGTCTGTTGGCTTTTGGTATGAAAGAGAGCATGCAATACCAGCAACGAAGAGTAAAATATATAGAATCTTAGATTTATAATGGATACAAGGGCGTTTGCCTTCAAATTCACATTGACATGTGTGCTATCCACCATACTGGACTTGTTCCCAATCAGTAATTTAGAGTCCATTTTCTGCTGATGTTGTATTCTAATATTGTATTCTAATATTGTGATTGAGTAAAGTGTGTGAATGGTCTGACAATTGTCAAACAGACACAAAATGCTTCCAATTTTCCGCCAATCTAGTTACACCATCTTCGAGTTCCCAACCTTTGATCTCGCAGATCTTCCGACACATATCCTCCAACAGATTATCCATTTTTTCGCCAGCAATATGGAGATCACTCTCAACAAGAACACGATCATCAGGCACAGCTTTAATGACTTCAATTGCTTTAGCACTAGCTGGTGAGGACATGTTTATGGCTGCTGAAAACGAAAAAAATATCTCAGCTGGGACTGAAGGATGGAAATATTGCTTGAGAGTGTCCGGTGGTCCAGAATATGAATGGAGACAAATACGCGGAGGAAATGGATTTTCTGACTCATTGTTTGATTCATCTTCTTCATCATCTGTATCATCCAAGGCAGGCGCTACTCCAGCAATTCTTTTCTTCTCTCGTTTGCTGAGGACTTGCCGTTCATGACCCTTCCAAGTCTCTTGTAAGGTGTCAAACAGGACGCCGTGCGCTTGCACTCCATGAACGGACACTGATCTCTGCATTTCACCTGCAAGCTTCAATTGAGCCTTGAGTATCACCTTTTGATGGCTCATTTGAACTCGATACGGCGTAAGACGTCGCCCTTCTCTTCCACCGGGTGTGAGGCCTGCATCTCTAGAGTTCTCAACATCTCCGGACCACTCGCTCGGTAAACGAAATTGCTTGTCTAGTCCAATTTCTCCTACAAGTGCTAGCGGATACTGCAGAAGATACTCTTTGGTTTGACACAGAAATTGCGTAAGGGGGAGAGGAGATGGTAATGACACCAGAAACTGTTTGTCGACGGGGCTCGGCGTCAGAACTTTTTCATAATGCTCGATTTTGAAAGCTTCAGTATTGAACAGAGAGTAATCAAATGATTCTTTGGTATCATCGAATATTTGATACGAGAACCAAGGATGCCATCCGAAACAAGGAACCATGCACTCTGTATTTGGATGGTTCTTTGCTTGCAGATTCTTCAAACCATAACTATCAGCAACTTGAGCAACAAGCGCTTGGTCTTGTGCTCTGGTAGCCATTACTGTTAGAATCCTTGCTTTCATTAAAGGCATCGATTCGATAGAATCCATGGTATCTGTTGGATGGCAATGTGCATCATAAACACCAATATGCCAAGGGAACTCGGCATTTTTCGCCATTCTAACTGATCTAGTTGGGGTAGATATCATAAAAGGGGGGGGATGAGACAACAGTCTCTAGTTTCTTTATGGTTTTATACCTTGTGGAGAGACGTCTGGGTGGATTATTAAGTGAGGTCAAAACACACAAGTAGATCTTCAATTCCAGACGTCACCTAGTAGACTGAGTGCGGCCGCATTACCGCACAGACTCCGCAAGCATATCACCCCACCATATATTTCACATGCAAATCATACCAAACCGAGCCAAACAAAGCGCTACTTGATATCTATCCCATCATCATGAACACATTTAATTTGGAAACAATCTCCGTATCAGTTGCTTTCGCTGAATATGTCTTGAAGTTTTGACTAATTGGCTAAAATCATGAAGTTATTCAGCGCTTTTTACGCCGTCATTTTACCCTTCCTCTTCTTTTTCACATTTCCAATCGCAGTGTTCGCGACTATCACTACAACTTTCGCTTTCTATGTCCTCTGCTTTCGAGTCGCGATTGTATACATTGAACTCGCCCTTGCAGTCATTCCATACTATATCTGTGGGCCCAAAGCTGAAATTAAAATTGCACAATCCAAAAGAGCAATTTACAACCCTCCAAATTCACCTATTCGTCGTAAGAAACGAAGGAGCAGCGCTAGCAGCAGTCAACCGGCTACTGGTTCAATCACGCCGGTACCAGCTCGTATCTTGAAGGGCTCAGCATCAATGCTTGGATTGGGTCAAAGTGTTGGATCTTCCAGAGATTTCGAAGGTGTAGGTGGATGGCGTCTGGGCGATAGCGGATCTGATGATGATGCGCTATGGACGAATATGAATTCTAGGCTAGAACTCCCCGCAAATCACGGGAGGAGACATCATCAGCGATCTTTGACATCTGGAAGTCTCCCCTCAGAAGAGCCGAGAAGTCGAAGCCCGGAGACGACAATGAATTCATCAAAGGCTAGAACACCGCCCTCAATTGGGTTGGGGTTGGGAGGGGAGAATTATTTTCCAACAATGACTCCAAGTCCGAGAACCAAGAAGAGGACATCTTTTGGATCCGTGTCTGGATCACTTGACAGCTCTAAGGCTAGCTCCGTTGTCAACATGAAGCAGATATGAGCTATTACTGGGTTGGCTTACCACGAATTATGGCGGGAACGGTACACAGCACGTATCTTAGGCGTTTTTGGAAAGGAATTGAGGAAATCAAATAGACCAGGCTACAGCTCAACAATGGAGAACTTCGGAGTCCAGATACACATTACCGTGTATCTGTTTAGACGGCAAGCTTTAAGGAGTGATACCTTCTTGAATAGACATTGAAAGCTTTTGGATTCAATCTTTGGGATATCTTTTTGATTTTGAGTCAAGATACAAGAAATTCTTTGAACTTTGCGGCACACATTTGGTATAGTGTTTATACATCTGGATTATTGTTCGTAAATTTCATACAGCTCTTCATCTGCTGATCGTAGCATCAGCCAAATTTCATCTGCAAGTCAATGCAATACCCAATGATCCTAGCACCAGAACTCCAAACCGACTCCAGAAAACTTTCCAAATCATTAAAATCGTCACTCAACCAATCCATTACATCCGTCTTATCTCTACAAAGTCTGCCAAAAGTAATTCGCGTAGAAAAACTTCGAGAATTTAGCATCCATGTTCACCACATGTACATCCCCTTTCTTCCCATTTCGAATAATAGCCTTGGAGTATTCTCCGCTCTCCCTGTCCCTCTCAATATCAATCCCTAGCCCTCTATAGACCTTCAATTTGAGACTAATCTCATCGTCCACCTGGCCTCTCTTTACGTTCTCTCCTCCTTCCATACCCTGTTGTTCCAATTCTTGCAAGCGGGCCTGAAGATCCGCAAGTTGTGATGAGAGACGTTCAGATTCTATCTCTAGGTCACTAGCTGCTTTCGCAATACGGAACTTTTGTGTATCTAAAGTAGCTATTTCGGAAGCGTGTGCAGTTGGAGAATGGGCGGAAACGGTCTCGAGATGATTGTTATTGAGAATACTTAAGTTTCTCGATAGTTCTTAATATTGTTAGTATGTCATAGCAATTCTTGATATCATAATTGGTCACTTACTTTTCAATGCGCCCTCGGCTTCTCGTACTCTGAGATCTCGAGCTTGTTGTAAAGTTGATAGAGATTCATTGATGCGCGCAACTGCGGATTTATCGGGAACAATATTAAAATTGCCAATTGTATGACGGATGAGAGTCGCAGGATCTTCGTCGAGAAGCATATTGTAAAGTATTTGAAGAGCAAGCGTGGATGTAGTTATTGTATATTTGTGATCTTGTTGTAGTGAAGCAAAGAGTTGAGGTTTCGATGTAAACAAACAGGGCCCGCTTCTGACAACTAAAAAAGGTTGCAAAGGCAACCTAAAAATCCCATGCGGCCGCACCACATGACGCTATAGCTACTCCATCCAACCTTAGAGCATCTTTGGCCATTTCAAGTAAACAATTTCATATCGCAACTTCCATATTACTTTTTTGAAGAATACTAAATTTAAGAAGAAAGTTTTGAAGATGAGTGGCGGACTTCCATGTAAGTACAAATATGGCTACCGAAATATTGGATACCCAGCTCCATACTCGTTTCAAAGTATTTCTTTATGCATTTCGCCTGGAATCAGTGATGCTAACAAGACTGGCTATACCAGATGCCGCGGATGCTGAAAGGTTAGTTATTCTCGAAGGGATAATGGTGGAAAAGCTATGAAAGATTAAGTCTAATAAGATATCAGCCCGTTGAAGCCTTCAGAACTCCAAGTTCTAAGAGCGCAATATGAGAAAGAGGGCGAACATGTTGGCGTGCAGACACAGTTCAACTACGCATGGGTTTGTTCATCCTGCATTTTTAGTTTCTCTGGCCAGTCACTAACTGAATCAGGGACTGATCAAATCAAATTCTCGACATGAACAACAAGAGGGAGTTCGTCTCCTCTCAGACATATTTCGCACATCCCCAGAACGAAGAAGGGAATGTCTCTACTACCTCGCCCTTGGCAACTACAAACTAGGAAACTACTCTGAAGCACGACGATACAATGATTTATTAATGGAGAAGGAACCGGAGAATTTACAGGCAAGCAGTCTGAAGGGGTTGATCGATGATAAAGTTGCGAAAGAAGGCTTAATAGGTGTTGCGATCCTCAGTGGTGTTGCTATTGCTGCTGGAGTTGTGGGCTCGATGTTATTCAGAGGTGTGAGCAGAAATAATAGATAATCGGCGGTTCGAATTCTTCAAAGGCTCGGATGAACAGAATGGATGTGTTTATACATGATTTGGGGGGCTTTTTTGATATACCATTGGGTGCGAAAGTGCGATTTTGCATCATGAGAACAACTTCACTATTCAATGTTCAACATGTCAATCTTTCAAAATGTGACTTGAAGCAAGAGGATCTATACGTTGCATTTGATGTATGTGATTCATCACAGTCTCAATTTTGGCTCCGTCCTCAATCTAGAGTTCACCTATTCTTTCAGCTTTGGGAATTGTTAGAATGCGTGAGAATGTTATTGGTTGAGCGTGGTAATGTTTTACTCTCGTCCCTCCTGTAAGCAAATCCCAATAGACATCATTGTGCGACGACTGAATATTTGAAGCGCAATCAATTTTCTAAGCTTGTCCAATGTCACACTCGTAAATAACATACTGTGTGTAGTACTTAATCTGGAAAATGGATGGATTGTTCGATATGAAAGGAATAAATAGCCTTGCCGCCATCCACTCACAATCTGAACCCCCTGTCACATTTGATAGAACCATAGAATCGAATACTTTGCGTCACTGACCCATCTCAAATGCGTAGAACCACCAACTTCAATGATAAACTTCCCTTCTCCTCTTACTCATACTCTCATATCAACAACAATCTTCAAGAAACTTCAAATCAGTTTCACTTCTTCACTTTCTTCACCTTCTATTTAAATCTACCATTGTATGGTAAATTATTATAACGACTTTCAATAATCAAATAATACCACTTTCAACTTTCGTTTTTCGTCTTTCTTCCCCGCCTAACCACATAAATTTCCGATTATCAATCCAAAGACGATCACAACGAGGCAGTCTTCCGAACTACAGTGTGCAATCTTACGCCACAATAACTGTGGGTTGATTGCGCCTTGTGCTGTTGACACACATTTCAGAGCAATCACATACACCACACCGATTACGATATCCTCAACCCCCCTGTCAGTAGGGGATATAGGTTAACGAGCTTCCCCGCTCTCATTGTAAGATAGTGAGAGATCGAAGCAAGCACGCCAAATCAACAACTCTGGCTTTACGAGCGCTGCGCACGACAGGCCTGGCATTATCTCTCGGCTTGACTGCCCTTGGGGCATACCAAACGTTCAGAGAAGCCATGGCTGACCCACGAAATGCAACTGGTGGCGGTAGACATTTGGATGCTACGGGAGAAAGGGAAGTGGTTTACTGCCATCAATGCGAGAATGAATGGTATCAGGATGAACATGGCTTGGTATGTCCAGCGTGTGAGGGAGAAATTATTGAAATAGTAAGTCTGCAACTTTCAGCAGCTCTTCGTTCGATGTCATTTCTGATCATTTCATTAGGTCGATCCAAATAGCGACCCTCGTAGTGGCATGGGTAATTCTCCAGAAAATACACCATTGCGCGATCTTGATAATCATAATCCTTGGGCCGATGATTCAGATCCGGAAGAAGCGGATATTGAAGAACACATTACGCATGGTCCAAATGGCTCTATTTTAATTTCGCAAACAATAAGAACGTCCGGACCAGGCCCATTTGAAGCCAACAGAATCATCAATCGCCGAAGGCGGGCCCCAGGTGGTGATGGAGGAGACGATGATACAATGCGAGATTTTCAAAGCATGCTAGGAAATCTATTGGGTCCGAATTTGAGAGAAGCTCGCACCGGTCGATCGGGTCATGATGACTTATTCCCACGTGCCGGAGAATTTCATACGGGTGGTGGAGGAGTTGGTGCCGGAATAGGTGGTCGTCAAGGTCCTCGTATTGTTGGTGGTCGATACACATTTGAAGGAACGCTTGAAAATGGCCGATTAAGGCCAAGAGATACAAATGGTCCCCAGGGTCAAGGAGCACCTGTTGAGGATTTGTCTACGTATGCACCCCTTGATTCTCATTCTGTCAATGTTCGTGAGCCGGCGCGCCGACGCAGAGCTCATGCACTTCCTGTTCCCAATCTTATGGGCATGTTTCAGGCCATACAAACGCTGGATCCCAGTACTTTTCCTAACATTCGTTCTGTTCTCACAGCTCAGTACCATTTTCCTTTCTGCATTAATTTGAAAATCGTTTGCTGACAAAATTACCAGACTTATCTCTCATTTATTCTCTCAAATAGGCGCCGGGCCTGCTGGAGCAGCCGCAGGTGAAGATGGCGAAGCTCGTCGTCCTGGCATGCCTCCTCCTGGTGCTATGGGCTTGCCAGCTCTTCTCCAATCGCTTTTCAATCATCCAAATGCAGTACATGGTGATGCTGTGTATTCGCAAGAGGCATTTGATCAGATCATGTCACAATTGATGGAACAACATCAACAATCCAACGCGCCCGGTCCTGCCCCTGCTGACGCTATCTCATCCCTTCCAAAGAAGGCCCTCGACGAAAAGATGCTTGGCCCCGAAGGCAAAGGCGAATGCAGCGTTTGTATGGATGATGTTTTTATCAGTACTGAAGTTGTCGTGCTTCCTTGCTCCCACTGGTTCCATGAATCCTGCGCCAATGCCTGGCTCAGCGCACATAATACCTGCCCTATTTGTCGCAAAGGCATTGGAGCTGATGAAGCATCCGCCTCGTCTGCTAGCAATGCCAGAGGATCGAGCAATTCACCAACTTCGCAATCCCCCACCTCTCCCACTAGCCGCCGTGCTCGTCTTTCTCGTTTCAATTCGGAACAAAATGACAGGATGGCCCGAAATGAAGCTCGATTGGAATCTATCCGGAACGGTCGCTTCATGCCCCCTTCCGGCCCTTCTTCTTCTCAAAGAAGAGAGACAGAAAGACAAGCTGAGAGAATGACGGAAGATGCAATGACGGGTAATTTCTTCATCAGCCCTACCGCTCAAAGCGAAAATATGCCGGGTTATTTTCCAAGTGATAGTGCATCGACACCTCCAGCTTTTGGTAGAAGAGATTCTGGTATGAGTGCGGGTGCAAATGAGCAGAGGAGAGGATTTGGAAGCTCAACGTCGAGCTTTTCAAGGGATAGACCGAGGAGTCAAAGAAGTGGGAGTGATAGTTCGACAAGAGGTGAGGGAGCTGGAAACGGAGGATTGAGTGGATGGTTTAGAGATCGTTGGGGCACTGGTAGGAGGCAGGAATAGATGGGGGTGCGTGCATTGTTGAAGGGGTGAATTTGAAATTTCCAAAACGAAAGGATGGATTATGATTGATGGATGGATGCTTTGGTAGAGGAAACCAAAGAAGATTGATGATGGTAGTGTCATAAAAGTCTACAAAACAATTTTCCGGCATTCCAATACGTATATATTCGTCACTTACGTTATTACGATACGCTACGATGCGATACGATGCGAGATGATATACACGGGGCTTGAGAGGGAGGAAGTGAGCATGGGGATGAATCGATTTTGTTTCTTAAAGTGTTCTTTCTTTAGCAGAACCGAGCTGGACAGTTGACACTGGCCCCTTTTTTCTCCTCAAAGAAGTGGTCTTTTCTCTGGAACTTTCTTTGGAAGGAGAGATGGGTGAATGGGTGTGGGTGCGTGGGAGCACAAAAAATGAAGAGAAGAGAGGATGCTGGGATAGTGGAGAGGGGAGAGAATGCTGGGATGGTGGAATAGTGGAATAGTAAGTAGCGTAATGTCAAACAGGGCTGGATTTGAAAGAAAATAACAGTTAGGAACTGTTTATAGTTTTTCTCTACAGATTACTAGGTAGGTAGGTAGGTAGGTACATAGAAGAATTATGAGATGGCTTGAGTTGAGATGAGATTATATGAAATGAGATTATATGGATGAGTGAGTGCGTGGGGATGGAACACTGGGGCGGGCAGAGAGGGAATACCTATCTAGGTGGGTATTATAATTACGTTGTGTTTTTTGGCGAGTTACTATATTTATGAGATGTGAGATTTGAGACGTGATATGAGATGTTGAGATGTAAAGATAGAAAGATAATAAAGTATACAGAATCTGCATTGCTATTCATTCCTCTTCTATCTTTCAATTCCATCATATTCAATCCTAAATAAAACATTCTCCTGTTTCACTCACTCAATCATATCCTAATCCTATCCTATCTTATCCTACCTACCCTACCCTACTTAATCTGCATATCTACACGAGCCTCCTGACTCCATATTCGCATCCGCATCCGTATTGACAATTCGCACTCGCATAATTACCAGATGTTGTCTTCTCCATTGCTCATTTCCTCGTCTCCCTTCTCCCTCCTCTCTCCTCCCATTCTCATCTTCCAAATTCCCATCTTCCAATTCCCATTTACTCGTTTCCCCGCCTACTCACTCACTCACTCAGCCTGCTCTCCTAGCAATTCGACAATCTAGTAGAGAACTACAACTAGTCAAAACCAACCCAGGAATTAAGAAAGAAATTCACACGTAATCACTCAGAACCTGGACTCTGGTCCTCGCGACTTGTGAACCATTGTCTCCGTCGCCGATTTTGGTCATGATATCGATCATGCGGACTATTTGATCATCAGCACCCACACTCATCTAGGAACAATTTTTTGAGTGGCAGAAAGGAAAAGAAAAGAAAATAGACATACCAATATCCCCCTTAGCCCTAACAAACAATGGATCTTTCCCCAATCTCTCCGCTCCATCTTCATCTTTACCCACTTCCTGCAACGTATTCCCAATCATCATACATTCCAAAAATGCGCGATGATTAAAAACCCACCAAACTTTACTTTCGCTCTCGAAGAGTTCATACAGGAGGAAGAAGGCGTTGATAGCTTCGTGAGCCGCATTCAACGTTCCTCGAACATCTGGTTGGACTTCCGGGCTTTCGCTTGAATGGAGTAACATTACATTATGGAAGTAATTACTCGTCAAGAAGAGTGTTTGTCGCACGAGACGCTTATTAGTTTCTGCTACTATAGCAATGGAATCGCGGTCCCAGGAGCGAAAGACGTCTGGGAAAGAACGATAAACGGCTTTGAAATCGGAAATGAGTTTGTGTTTTTGGCGGGCGGTGGGACAGATGGGAAGGTCTAGCGAGCGGGGAGAGCAAATGCTTTCTTGGACAAGGTTGGCGAGAGTCCAACATCCGCGGATATAAGCTGTATCATTTGGATCGCAGTTCGCGATGGAGCCGGAATCATCGATGAGATCTTCTACATTGACGTCCGTGTGTGTTGCGCTTGGTGGGAGAGAGAGGAGAACAGTGAGGAAGGTATCTTGGAGCAGGACTGCTTGCCAAAGTTTTCGACGTTGTTGTTTGTCAAAAATAGATGCATTTGGAGTGACGATGTTAGGATCGCGATGGAGACCCATGGCATAGGATTGTCGAATGAGTATACCGGCGAATGCCCATCCATCAGAAGCATGATTGTCGTTGATGAGGAAGTATGTGATAAGGACCATGGCTTGAATTGAGCGCATCGAGGCTTTATTGAGATATGACCCAAGACGAAGCGATTGGTGAGCGGCAGATACATAAAACTCAGCAGTTTGTTGTCGTTCTTTTGGTGGAGAATTATTAACAAATTGGGTCCCCAAAGCTATCATGGAGAATATCATAGCAACTAGAGCAGCATCTGTTCTATCTCTTTCTGGTCCTGCTAATGACCAGAAATGCTCATAGTCGGCATAAAAAGTTTGTCTGTGAAGCATAGGATAAACAGGATCGACGCATTCGAAATATCGTTCCATCAAGATGTCTGCTTGGTCCTTGGCTGGTAACACCGAAATCACTTCCGGAAGTCCTCCTTGACATGTCCAATAATTTGCAAAGGGATGCTCTGAGCCAATACCAAAAACATTCGAGGCTTTTGGGTGCGAATAAGGAACATTAGAAAGCAGACCGGTAGATGAAGAAACGGAGCCCCTAGATGCACTCCGCTCGCTTGGATCTGGTGCTTGTCTTGGTCGTTCGACAAGGTTTCCTGCTCCAGGACCCAACTTCTTTGGTGGTTTGGTCATACGTCGGGCATTTGCAGTCGTCCTGTTTGTTTCCCTAAAGATAATGTTAGATATTATACAGAAGATATCATGGGAATACTAACTCGAGTATGTTTGCTGTTGGATGATATACGCATTGTGATTGTCGCTTAATACCTAAACGCTATGTTATTATAGTTTATCTAGATTGAAACATACTTATACTTACATGCAAGACAATTTGGCCGACCCCTATCACACTAGATATAAATTAATATGTATTTCAATAAATTACTAGACAAATAGGAAGTCTTCAGAACTAAAGCAATAAACTTTGTGAATGATACATAATATCACAAAAACCTGAAAGAAAAGGTGGGATCATAATAAGTGTGGAGGTGGATCCCCAGGTGGGTTACAGCTGTACAATCGGGAGAATGTCATCCTTTCCCATATTCTCCGATGTGATTGTAATTGCATGACGCATGGAAATGATCAAAGACTGGGGAAAAGAATGGTAATGTGTTCAACTTTGACCAAGATAAACCACGGCATATAGTGCAGTGTGTATATAGTAAGTAGAACATAGAAGCAACTTTGCTTAGAATTTGGTCATATATGTCATTGGAATTCAAGAGTCGAAAAAGACACTGCAGAGTACAACTAACCTTTGTTTTACGTTCTACACATTCAACACATGACAAGGTAGGCTTATTACGCTTTTGTCTCTTCTTAGGAGGTTCTGTTGTCAGACCATCTTCCCTTTGTATTGGACTTGTTACTGGAGAAGCATTGAAAGTGGTATCTGTGACTGTCGAGGATGTTGTTGAAGCGTATGTAATTGTCCCATTGTATACGAATACGGGGGAGATAGGTCCAACAGGTCCAAGAGGGCCAATAGGGCCAATAGGTACACTTCTTTGATCCATCTTAAGGAACCGAATTGTACACTTTCTGATTTCCCCCTGTATGTATTATTCAGTATCGGCAGCTTGGCTCAATGGATCTATCAATGTACAAGGAGTGGAATTGGTCGGTTGGTTGATGGAAATAAGAAAGGAAAAAGGACGCAGGCGAGAATGCGATTGATTGTTCGGGAATATGAATAATATTGGGAAAGCTGGACTCGACGACTGAGTAGGGACGGAGTCAAGTGATTTGCTTCCTGAATAAGCAAAAAGCGGGGAAATTGGCATCGGAAGGTGAAAGGATTCCTAGTCAATGATATGTATGTAGTAGGTAGTGATTTTAATGGAGAGAAAGAGAGCTTTCACGTGACAATATCAATGATTGACATTGCTGTTGCCATTGCCATTGCCATTGCCAATTTAAGACTGAGCAAGAGGTTTCTTGATCGATCCATGGATATATATCAAACGTATAGATATATACCAGGAAGCTTCTTGTCTATCTCCGACTACCGACCACCGATCGCAAGGTTCCGTTTGATTGCATGAACCATTCCATTTCTCTTATTAATTTGATTATGTAATGTCAGGGGTCCTACCATAGATACAATGCTAATGTACCTACCTAGTACCTAGTAAGTATACTTTCACGTCGCGTATCCACCAACGCGTTGTTCGCGCTTTTCGATAAGGAAATACGTACACAATCAGGTATGGAATTGGTTAATCAACTTTGTATCTTAAAAATTGCTTGAATATTTCAATGGAATTTACTTCAACCCCAGATTTACCTCCAACATCTGATCCAGCATTACTCGAAGATTGGGAGGATTCATTCGTCTCTTTAGATCTACCATCAAACATCAAATCGGACGAATTCGAAGCTTTACATTTACTAGAAGCGGAAACTCGACTTAGAAAGAATAGAGAAAAGGAAGTTATTCAACATAGAGCTTGGAAAGTCGCAGAGGTGTTTCGAAGTGAGGCAGATCATATTCAGGGTTAGAAATTTGATTTTTCTCAATAGACTTTGGAAATTATAATGCTTATTTCTTTGAAGAATCACCAGTTCGAACAACTTCCTCGAAACAGCAACATTCCTTCTTTATACCTTCCTCCCCGCCGAATCTCAAGATGCCTTTAGTATCATCGCCAATCGAATACCCTCAAAGTTCCTCACCACCTCCAATAAAGAGGCCACATCCAGTAAAAGCGTCGGACCTTAGAAAGCCACTCAATGTTGGAGGGTTTCTGTTAGATGATGGCTCAGATATTGAGGAAGACTTTGAACAACCTGCGGCAAAGAGACGGATGACTGAGAAACCCACTGATCCAATTATCATACCGGAAGAAGAATCACAAAAAGACCTCGCAAAGGAGATACAACCTTCAAGGATGGGACCACGCCAAACTGTCGGCGGTTTCATGATTGACGAATCTGATGAGGAAAACGAGGAACATTCAGTGGTGGAGGTTTCGCGAGACACACAATTGCCTAAACCTACCTTCGAACCTTCAACAAATTCTACTGGGAGTAATATTAATACCTCTACGTTGCCAGCCTTCCTGAATAACATAACGAGAAAAGCTGGAGACATACAAACATGCTCAGGAAAGTCTTTCTCAATAAACCTAAAGAAGAAGGCTGCACCTATATCGTTTGAGAAACTGGTAGCAGCTAGATCTGTGACAAAAGCTGGGAAAGCAAAGAAGAGCTACTATGGGATAAACATATCTGAGTTGGTTGAGGAAGCTTCAAAGGAAACTAAGGCGAAGGAATCAAGTAAAGCTGAGACCAGGAATGAAATCATACCCTCGATTGAGAATCTTGTAGGAAAGAAACCGCGCAAGACATTGATGTGGACTGAAAAATATCGGGCAAGGCATTTTATGGAACTTTGTGGGGACGATCGCACACACCGTCAGGTACTCCGATGGCTCAAAGCATGGGATCCTATTGTTTTCCCTAAATCCGGAAAACCTAAAGTTGTACCAACGAAGAAGTTCGGGGAACCAGATGATGAAAAGCCTCATCGCAAAATTCTTTTGCTTACGGGACCTCCCGGTCTTGGTAAAACTACTTTGGCACATGTTTGTGCTAGGCAAGCTGGTTATGAAGTTATGGAAATCAACGCCAGTGATGAACGAAGTCGTGATGTAGTAAAAGGTCGAATTCGAACAAGTGTTGGCACGGAAAACGTCAAGACTGGTTCGACTGTTACATCGAAATCTGGACATGTATCGAAAAATGCCCACCCACTTTGTGTGGTCGTTGATGAGGTTGATGGAGTTGTAGGAGGTGCTGGTGGATCGGGTGAGGGTGGGTTTATCAAGGCTCTAATTGATCTGGTACTTCTGGATCAAAAGAATACTTCGGCAGTGGGCACGAATACCAATTACTCAAAGAAAAAGAAAGGTGATGATTTTCGACTTCTGAGACCCTTGGTTTTGGTTTGTAACGATGTATATCATCCATCTTTGAGACCGCTACGCAATTCCAGTTTCGCCGAAATCATACATATCCGAAAGCCACCATTAGATGCTGTTGTTCAGCGAATGCAAACAGTTTTTGAGAAGGAAGGAGTATCCTGTGATAGTGACGCTATTCGCCGGTTATGTGAAGCAACATGGGGAATAAGTCCCATGGACACCAAGAAAAACACTGAAGGGACTGGGGAAGGCGATCTACGAAGCATTTTGGTAGTAGGAGAATGGGCAGCAGGGAAACTCAGAACTGAGTCCAAAGGCGAAAGACCTCGCTTAACTAGGAAATGGGTCGAACAGAACATGACTGGTGATCTATCCCATGGTGGAGGTGGATCTCGGGCTGTTGGAAGAGGAGGTATCAAAGAAGTTGTGAACCGTGTGTTCCTGGAAGGAGCCGGTTTCCCTCGACCAACAAGTTTTAAAAACATAGTACCAGACGACGCATTTAATACAGGGCCAAAAACGCAGCTTGGTGTTGCTGAACTTGCTCGGAAAGCAGGTATGGAGCGCCTTGGTTCCATGATCGAGACCAGTGGTGATACTGATAGGATTATGACCGATATTTTTGGTGAATATCCTAATCAGCCCTTCAATGACGACTCCATACTTTCTAAACCAGATGCTGCTTACGAGTGGCTACACTTTCATGATAGTTGTTCATCACGCGTCTTTTCGGGTCAAGAATGGGAATTGGCTGGCTATCTGACTCAACCCGTTCTAGCATGGCATCATTTATTTGCATCGCCCGCTCGTCACTATTTCCGTTCCGACAATCAACCAAACAAGAAGTGGAGTAAAAACGACGAAGATGCTGAACCAGAAGCAGAGCCCTTACCATTCACCGGCCCACGTGCTGATTTCTCGGCCTTTGAAATGGAGAAGTTAAACAGAAGTACAATTCAAGAACTACAATCTCAACTTGACGCGAAACTTCTGAGAAGTTTTAGAAGTTGTGAGGATATAGCTATGGATTTATTGCCTTATGTTGTATGCATGATAAGTCCAGAAGTGAAACCTATCATTGTAGGAGGAAGCGGTGAAACGAAAGGTATAGCCAGTGTACGCAAGGATTCGGAAAAAAGAATGCTTAAGAGAGCTGTAGATGTGATGAGCGAAATCGGTGTAATTTTTGAGAGAGGAAGGTTGGAGGGTAGTGATGTAGGCGCGAAATGGGGTGCGAGTGAGTGGGTTTATAGGATGGAACCACCTCTTGACACGCTAGTTACGTTCTTAACATCACCGGTTAAAAATGATGCGACTAATGTGAGATATGCGGTGAGACAGGTTCTGGATCAGGAATATCAGAAAAATATCATTGTGAGGGAGAATAAGGCGAGACAGGCGAGATTTAAGATGGGGAATGTGGATGGAGGGGATGAGGAATATTCTTTTGAGAAGGGGAAGTTTGGGAAGGGGAAGAGTGAGAAGAAGGTTCTGGGGGTGGGGACGGGGAATGAGATTAAGAAGGATTTCTTTGGGAGGGTGTTGGAAGATAGAGGGGTGGGGAAGGGGGGTAATGTGGGAGCGGGAGAGAATAGAGGGGGTGGAGAGAAGAAAATGCCGGAAAAGAAAGTGTGGGTTACGTTTCATGAGGGGTTTTCAAATGCGGTTAGGAAACCAATTACGATTGGGGAGTTGATGAGAGGCTTGTGAGGTTTTGTGGAGAATGAGGCCGCATACTACTGAATCGGTACGGGTATTGCTACTGGTATCAAGAACCGTGGAAGTAATGATTCATGAACAAGCCATACATACTATTGTACCATCACATGAATTCGGAATACAAATAAGAATAAACATCTTCATCACTATCATTATCGTCATCTTGTGTTCTGGTTTCGAAGAAAACCTTGAATGTCTCGACTCTCGTATCTTTACTAGTATCATATATCTGTTCATATTCATACCATCTCCTTTCCATTACATCCACACACTCTCTCCTTCCCTCCCTCCCTCCTCCTCTCCCTCTCCATACTCAGCAGCTAAATAATACTTCACGGAAGTTGCATCTCGCAATTACAGTTAATCTCCGCTCTAGCAGTTTTATACACTTATATTTTGTGATTTTACTCTTGCATCTAATTTCCTTCTCATTCTTTCTTATATTTTGTTTCCTTAATATATATATATATATATAGGCATCTCCAAGATGTATCTTAGGACGAAAGGGTAGGCTAATGGTATTCTCACCTTGGCTTCTGGGAGCTGTGGAGTTGAAAGACTGGCTGTGAAATGAATGGTATGGTGCTTGGTATTGTTGTTGCTACAGTGTGGCTTACTTTTTGAGTGAATCGTATGTGATTTGTTATGGGATTTTGTTGATCCCTAGATAGTGATTATATGAGATCTGAAATATTATTGTGCTGATGTGGTTAATTGTTGTTGATGTTCATTGTTAGATGGTAGTTCTTATCTATAGATGAGGTAGAGTGATTACTGTTATTCTTTGTAGGATCGTATTATTATTGTTGTTGTTTTTTGCACTGCATACAATATATTCTTCCCCGTGAACCTAGAATTTAACTACACCACAAACCTAGTACATACGCACCCACATCCAAGAATACCGTATTCTGGTATTCGAAATCTGCTGTTGATGTGGCTCCATGCATGTGCAGACACTCTTTTTGTATTTTATGGTTAGAGAGAGGAATTTTGGCGAGTGGGTGAGGAGGTATTTATCGGTAAGGAAGAGATTGGAAGGAGGGGGCTCGCTTGGGGAAGCTGGGTTAGGTATGCTAAAGGTAGGGGGAGGTGGAGGGGGAGTTCAGTTTTTTGGGGGTCAGGGGAGGGGGGTTTGGAGTGATGAGGAGGATGCTACAATAGTGAATGACTCAGGGTGGAGAAGGGGGATGAAGATGTGGGTGTGGATGGCAAGAGAAAGAAGGTGTGAGTTGAAAGATGGATTTGCTTGTTTGAGGTTTGACTCAACTTGTGGCTTTATAAGAAGGACTGTATCTCTCTGCTTTCTTTAAGATAAGAGAAGGTGGTCGAGCAGTCTCACGAACAAGCGTGCTGACGAGACTTCATGAAGCGGAGTTTAACAGACCTCAATTGAGTGGTTTGCAGACGGATTTCTGGTAAATTAGAGCAGGTATTTTATGCGCTGTGTACTCCATCCATGTGTTGTCATGATTATTGTACGAAAGTACTTATTATTCTTCTTGTTGTCATCGTCTAGATAGTTGTCATCATCGCACTTTATCTCCTAATTTTCACTCACCTAACAGAACGTCTCTAGAGATGTGTAAGAACCCTTAGAATGCAAGACGAGGATCTAACTCTTGTAGCTCCAGAGAAACTGTACTTCTACCACTCCAGACTGTTGATACCTTCGCTACTTTCTGTGTTGCTGTTGAAACTGGCATGCGAGGATGAGAGCTTATATGTAGACAAGAAGGATTAAATTCACTTTCTTCTCTAGATCTCCTTGAGATCCGGGAGCGCTTCTTGTTGGCTTGGATTCACTTCTTCTCTGACTTTGTGATACTTATCTTTTTATAAATTCTCGGCTTTTGAGATGGTGGGATGATCATGGACAGTACGATGAAGAGGTATATCAAGCACTTGAGAGAGAATGAATTGTTGCGTGGTTCGTTAAGGTAGATCTGAGAAGATTGTTCTTGTACGGATTTGCGCGATTATTATCGAAAGCTTTTCTTTGGCGCAGGTAGTTCGGATTTATGGAACATTCGGTGAGAGCAAATGATGATAGCGACGATGATGAGAAATAATAGCAAGAATATGTGACAACATAGTTGGAATCCAATACCTAGAGTACTCGTCAAGCTCAACGTTCAATGTAGAAAATTCAAAGTTTCTTGCGGTTGGCAATGATCAAAGCACGAGAAACACAAATTTTTATCAAGTTCCATTTCTCTTTATTTCCATGATTCGCAGAAATTTGAGTCTCTTTCTCTTGTATATATACACAAAAACCGAGATCTCAGATGAAACTTCAAAGCACCTACTTTAGTACGATTCACAGACTCAACAATTTGTTAGTTTGGCTTCTCCTCGCCGGATCGCTAGATCTGATTCATTATTTGATGATTCCCATGCATATACGGATCGGGTTTCTCCTTAGCTTGTTCCATAGTCTTGAGGTAAAACTCTATTCACTCATTGTTTCCTGCGTTATCGGTATAAGTAGCACATGCATTGGAAGCTTTCAGACTCCGAACTGTGTTTCCAAACACACAAGTCATATTAAAAGGCGCGGGAAAGCGTACTATTTGCTAACTTTGATGATAGACCTACAGAAAACTTGATAGGGACTCCTGAATCCTTGTTTTCATTCAATTAAGATTCAAGTACTATTATTGGTATTAGTACTTGTTGTCACTTTATTTTATATCTAGGTTCATTATCTTTCCATTCACATACCATCATCTATCTGAATTTCAGATGAAACACAATAGCCGCACAAACCGCCCGTAAGAACCACACCTCGTTACTATTTTCCCATGGAGTATCTAATATGCTATTTCAATTGGCAAAAGATTCAAGCCATGAGGATTTCTCATCAGAGATATTCTCACAAACCTTGAAACTTTAAATGTATTCATGATCTTCGAGTCCATATGTAGGTAAGCTAACAAACTTTTACTTCGCATTCTCGGATATTCACTTGGATTTCTTGGAAGGACTACGAGGCACATATAAAGGGCTCCGATACGTTGTCCAGGTTGTTAATTATAGAGTCCAAGTGAAGACAAATCTCTATCCAGGCGACTTTCAAGCTAGTACTCCTACTGACGAAGCCTTTGAAGAAAAACACAAGTCGAAGGTTCTGGCGCGGGTTTTGTGTTCGGGAGTATTTGAGTTATTATTTTCGTATTATCGTCTCTACTTGTTGTCATTTTTTTACTGTCAGTGCTGACAATATAGCAGCGGTGATGGGATAACATAAATGAGACTTATGTGATTGTATGGGATGTCATCTAACGAAGTGAAGTTTTGAGTGTACACCCGTATTCGAGTTATCCCCTCACATTTAAGCCAATCCTCGGTATCTTTCCCTATGTTGTTCTGGGACATTATATCTGAATAAGTGTTTCCTGAAGGAATTCCATCTTAGATTGATGTTGATGAATACTGGGGTCAGAAATCCTACTTATAAAGACTTTTGTGAAACACGCTCAATGCGTAGGTATTTGTCGTGATTGAATTCTACACTTCTGCTCAGATTTTCTAAACAATGAGTCACATGCAAATCCACATATATACGCCCATTCACCCTCCAAAAGCCCAGGTATTCTAATATTCGTTGGCTTCTCATTCTTCGTTCCTATAAAGCAAATAATGCTCACTTGAACTGCCATTTCTATTCCTGGGGGAAATTTTCACGTATCATTCAACCAAAACCTATGAAACTCCGGTCACAAGACATGACTTACTCTCCTTTTTCGCACAAGTGTATTGAGATATGCGCGATCTGCGTGCACATAGGAACTTTTGACAAGGTGAAATATTATAGTATAGCCTGCAACTGCAAAATCCGCAGATGAAAATCAATAGAAGTTCTAAATTCGAGTCACTGGATCCTTCTTTGATAAGACTTGTTTCAGAGTGACGACCGTAATACTCAAGTGCTGATGATCACCTAAGCGAGCATACAAAGTTCGTTTACTAAGAAAAGGGGTTCAATGAACTTTCAGATATGATGAGGTAGCTATATACAAATTTACTTGAATTGCTATTGCTCCCTTGATACTAGTGCTCGAAATATCTATGCACAGGGTCTTGTGATCATATTTAGTGGTACCTGTGTGAACAGTGAATGATTCACTACCCTCTACTTTCATTTCTACTCTCTATTTCTATCCTTAAGTTATAACTTGATATCTTTCGGATCTTCTTTCTCCGTGTAGACTCAAGTTCTCCTCAGACCTCCGAAGATCATAATGGTCGCGGTAATTGAATATTCATGCAACAACTGAAAGAGTAGTGCTTTTATCTTGGACTCCGCGTTGATTAACAGCAATGATCTAACTTCAAGAATAAGTCAAGAGAAATAAACGAATAGTGATCTTTCCTTGAGAAAGAATCCACAGTATTGATCATTGACGGCAGAAGTTACTTTTTCGTTGAACTGTTTTACACCATCAATTATCTAACATCCAATGAACGCTTGTGTCACTGTCATTTTTCTCATAGAAAGAATCAAAGATTTGGAATTGTGGTTATTTGACTCCATTTCACAAGTATAAAACTCATTTGGCAATGCGCGGACGTTCAATAGATGGTTTAAGATCAAAACCTGAATAGTCTACCGAGTTTGTCTCCAATGTTTGCATTAAAGTGCTTCGCTTGAGCTGGGTATGGCCGTATTTATGGGCACTACTCATCCGAAATCTTTCTTCTCCTGTTTCTAGGTTGGTCTCCAAGCAGGAGGCGGGTATGTACCATAGAATGGGAATGATAGATTGGATGTGATATGAAATGAAGAAAGACCTCTAAGGAGGAGTAAGTTCTTCCCTTTGGAGTCAACAACGAGAAGTGCTACAAGAGAGTTGTAGTGAACGATGATTGATCAATATATATACTAAACTCTTCTATCCGGTTTCCGCCAATATTTTCAAGAAGCAAAGAGAAATACACAGGCTCAAGAAATTGAACTTCATTGTTGTCAATTGCTGGCCTGGCGTAAACGTTGCCGCTCGTGCAGAAATTCAGACGAACAACCATTTTAAGTGAAAAATATCATAGTGTTTCGAGAAATGATGACGAGAGATAATTGTTTACAATGTTGCCTGGGAGCTTGAGATATGAACCACGGTCAACAAGCAACGGAGAAACAAGACGCGAGCTTTTGTAGTATTCCCATCTTTCTTGTAGGACTTTTGAAATTCAAAGAGCAGAACTATCTGGTGAGTATTTAAGCACCCCAAAAGATTACTCAGCATTCTACTAGGAGAATAGGCCTACGTTGTTTGTCGACACGTTGATTCATCCCTTGATGATTCACACTTTTCTAAAGTCTAGCGGACTCTCCACAAGCCCTGCCCCTTTCTCCTCCTAGGCAGCATGGCTCACTCTCCAAATCGTTTGGATTTTGAGGCCGCACTACTGCTATATTTTCTATTTTAACCTAATCTGTGGAGATTTCTGTGCGTTACCGAGACACATTTTCCTCATAGAAATGTTTCTAATAATGAAGTACTGCTTTCATCTTCTCCAGAAATATGTTTACCTCGTTCACTACATCATATTTATATTGATTCTTCATCATTCCCTTGACAGCTGTCAGCGCCTTTTCAATAAACGGTTCTCCCATTGCGTGATGTCTGATACTTTTGAAAGTCTACCGACTAATGACAGGTCACGTCATGATGCATTTCTCTTGGCAGAAAACGTAACAAATCAATCCATCCTCATTTCCCATTATCTCTACATATAAGTACTAAATGTTGATGCTTGAAACTGCTCGACTACATTTTGTGCCGGCTCTTCGTTTACAAGCTCGACTCTCCAAACCATCATATTCAATCTTGATACTAAATCTGCTAGGTCAACGAGCCCTCCCAGGCTAAAGCAGCGTGAAAACTCGAAAATGATTTATTCATGTCTTCCCACCAACTTGATTGACTGAAAACCGATGACGCGACCTCCGCACAGGCATACTGTATGTCTTTGATACCTACAGATAACAACTCGTAGAGAAAATCCAGTCTGTTGCAAAAAGGGTTCTCAATAATTGAGGGGCAGAGTTGGGGCAGGATTTATTGTTGCGGTGTACTCCAAGATCGTAACTCGAAGCCGGTAAGATGTAAGTATATCGCTCAACCGTTGTCAAGATCTATTGCTGTCGTTTACCAATGAAAAGGCTCGGGCTAGATGAAATACCTTCATAAGATTGAATGAAGTGTTATGAACACATATGAAGTAAAGTAAAAACATTATAGGTCACGAGAACCAAGTAGAATCTTCAAGACCAAGAATTAATGTTATTTTGGGGAGTATGATGTAGTGTTTGTTATTGAGAGTTGGACTATTCCAGGATAATCCAAGTTTCCAATCTTAGAAGTCATTCGTCGTTATGAGCACATCGAGCGTCCCTTCCTCCACACTTCGGACCAAAGTCATGACCAATAACCCTCATCTTCCGGCTCTGTCCCAGATCCTCTCATCTCCGTAGCTTCCTGGCATCTCTAACAACGTGTTAGATTGTGGTAAGCTAAAGAACCCAATAAGCAACGTTTACCTCACATAGTCCTTTCGTATCTTCGATCTCCTGTCTCAGAAAGATACCACCGCAGTTTTCCGATGGCTGCTTGCATGGAACATCTATCGAAGGGCTTTGGTGAGTGCACTCAAATAATCGGATGACTTGATAACACATCGTGATTGCTTAGAAGGTGTCTCGCAGCGGCCAAGAAGAAATCCTCGTCGGTGATATAAGTCGTAATAGCTGATAAATGATCGTTCGTAAGACAGGCTGGATTTTGTGGAAATGAACAGAAGTGGATACATGGGACCTCTCCGCAAATGTATTCACAACCCAAATTTTGTCGACTGTGGGACAAAGACGACAAGCTATTTGCTGAAGGAATTGTTCTTCTTTCGGGACTGAAGAGCAAACGAGCCGTTTTATATCTTGCTATCGAAAAGTGCGCTCAACTTTAGTCGCATCAAACAATGTTTCAATTTTTGATAGCCGTTCCCTTGTGTGTCAAAATGACTTCCTTTTCATTCCGATCACCACCAGCATACTGCATCTCAACTTCTAAGCCTCCCAGTCCTTCATCAGCTGCCTTTCGGTTCCACAACATCTGCATGATCTTTCCATCCGCTCCGCACAGTACATAACCCATCGGCCATTGACTCCTGCCTAGAGCTTCTCTTACACCTTTGGTTGCTGCTTGCTGCGAAACCAAAAATGCCATTACACTAGATGTTCTCCATCCTTGCGGAGCACCTACAAAGGTCCCTTCTAATTCACGAGCTTGAGCTGGTTTCATTTTGGACGCAAATGCTTTGCATTGTATGAGGACTTTTAGTGGTTGTGGAGCTGTAGGTAATGACCATGTTCCAAGAAGATCGATACCACAGTCTGATCTTCCACCAACTTGCCTGAGAGACATTCCCAATCGTTCTAATGCTTGCTTAACCATATATTCATAATGAGTCCCTACGTATGTAGTACTGCCTGTGTCCATGTTGTTGCGTGATGCATATTCTAGAAAACTGAGCAGATCATGATGTTCTGCATTCTGTAAGTGAGGATACGCTATATCATCCACTTCGGCATTAGTTTTAGATGCAGTTGCTGTTGCGCTGTTTGCAAAACATCTGCGTGATGATTGCTTGCCCCATCGTAAGAAACGCAGATGAGAACGTGCTAAAAACATGGAGATTGGCTGAGTTTTCTAGTATCATGTGACTAGCATAATCCTCCACAGCGTGGTTCGTCTTAAGTAATGCAAAACGGATGTAAAAGCGGGCTCTTATTGGGTACCTGCATACACTCTTTCGGAAAGAAAGACGAGCGGTAGGAATAAACATGTAGTGTGAGAATGTTTTGTACATATTTTTACCATTTCTGATATTAATGCTCGGAAGCCGGAAATTATGTAAGGCTACGGCCGATGATCTCTAGTTAGCTAAACCCTTTATGGTCATCTCCCCGCATACGATTATCTGCAAGGCTGACATCAATTCGTGTAAGCTCTGGAGCATCTGTTTGGTGATCCTACAACACTGATTTCCCTTTCTCTATCAGCAACAAGTCATGGCTGATCGATTGACACAACTTCAAGAAGCGATTGATGAGGTCTAGTTTAATATTAAAAATTATCCACGTCCAACCACTGACATTACTTAGCTCGCTCTTCAATTCGTCGCATCGCTCGTATGGGTTAACAAGCACCATGACTACCAAACTCTCAGCCCAACCGACATGGTCCGAAAAGATACCAAGAAGGACGAATCCGGCGAAGCATTGCCAAATGAAGACGGCTGTGAGATTGCCAGCCCCTATCATATGCCAATTTTGACTCATCCTTTTACTATAGTAGAGCCATTACCTGCGGACAAATTTAAAGAAGGCCAGCTAGAATTGGCACGGGATCTTATCATCAAAGAGCAGCAAATCGAAGTGCTTATATCTGCACTACCGGGACTAGAAGACAGCGAGACCAAGCAGCACCAGACGATTCTAAGATTGGAGCAAGAACTCAAAGAAGAAGAAGAGAGGAGAAGAGAGGCTTTGAAGGAAAAAGAGGCCGTTCTGGCTAGGTTGGAGGGAGTTATAAGGAGTATGAAGAGACCGTGAATCGACCGCTATTGAGCCCTTTATTCGAATAAATTTATACCTGCAGAATTCGGCGTTTGGGTAAGCACAAGGCGTTTAGGAATGTGGAAGTGGTCAGAGAATGAGGTTTTGAGGATAAAAAAGTCTGCGATCGAGCGATGTGTCGCAAACCAAGACAGTCGACTGTGCTCAGCTCGTTACGTTCGTATAAATACACAATGTTATTACCTGGTAGTACTGTGGCCAATGCAACCCTGGCTGATGGCAACCAGTGTACTTTTTAGATAATAGGAATACTGCGTTATAAAATTGTGAAATGAGGATAATTGAGATAGTTTCGAAGTAGCTCAAGAAGGTATATGTATTATGTACTGATCTAGTCTATTCTACGGAAGAACAATCGTGGGACTCTCTCTGATTGTCCGCTTTATTAATGAGAATTACTTCCCTAGGGAATGTTGAATACTTCTTGTCACATCATCGATGCTTTATGTAGTGGTGAAAAACTGTGGGTAGACAGTCCTCAGTTCTTCCAAAGTGCTGATTTGAAAATTTGCTACTGGCTTGGCAGGCGATTTCACACCTTCCTCAACCAAGTGAGCTGCTGTCCAACCAAGTTTATAAGCCGCCTCGCAGTTTATGAGCGAGTCATCTGAAATGTGTGAGTAGTAGTATGATAAAATCGGGCTCAGAAAGAACCTACCGACAAAATAACAATCTTTAAAATCCTTGACTCCAGCTTCGCTCATGGCCTTTTCGAACGATTCTTTGTACGGTTTGCAAATAATTTTTTCCTGAGCGTAGTCACAGTATGTCATACCCTCAAACAAATCTTCTACCCCGAGTAGACGGACAACACGTTTTCCATGGGTAACATAAGCATTGGTGAATAGCCAGAGCTTGACTTTGGACCGATCAATATCCTCGAGTAGCTTGCGGAGCTTTGGATCCACTGAAAGAATGCTTTCTAATGGGACGGCATCGTCTACTTGACGATTGTATTCCAGAGCATCAATCTTGTGGTGACGTACTAAACCTTCGATGGCGAGACCATAGGTTTGGTAGTATTCTTGATGGAGCTTATAGGCATCTTCTCGACTGAGCTCAAGATGTTTCATGAAATAGACATCGATCAAATCGGTCATGTGGTCGTGAACCTTTTTACCTACGGAGTGTATTGCGTCAGTCAATGCATTGGAGGATTATGTGTGGATGTGGCAAGATAGATGTTCGTACTCTTAGAATATAGCTATAAAAAAGATTAGCAACCATGAACTCATATCAACTATAAATATTAGCTTACACAATTATCAATATCAAAGAAGAAGACAGGTCGTGAATCCCCCATTTTGCTGGTGGTGAAAAGAGACTTAATAGGGGTAGGTATAGAGGAAGTAGTAATTGGTGATCTAATTGCTCTAGTAATGGTGTATGTGGGATGTGAAAGGAAAGTGCGAGTTCTAGCACATCTGAAGATGCTATACATTGATTAACAAAAACTAAGAGAATGTGGAGAGTGTTCGGGTTATAATAGTATGTATCTAAAGAGTCATTCGGGGAACATCGATGCCGGCCGATCGGATATTCACTCTAGTACGGGATACTGTATCAATTCTATGGTAGAGTCCACGCTTAGTCATAAAAGTCTGTCTGCACCTTTAATTTTCTAGCCGACATAATTTCTCGACCTTCTTAACATTCAACCTTGTTCCTTAAAATATCGACACGAATAATCATTCAAACAACACAACTTTGGCATTTATAGTCAATCATCAATTCATTTATTAGACTCAATACTTGCATACGCAATAGGTCAATTTCTGGTATTGTTGATTAATTTAATTGCTCACTATTTTCAAACATGGCCCAAGGGGCTGTTGCTTTTGTGCCAACCAATGGCACAAATGGTGTAACACTGACAACAGAGAATATTCGTGAAATTCGGGAGTACGAGAAGATAATTTCATTTCGAGATGCTGTTCTTGCAGGAACTCATCCTCGCGTCAAAGTCCCTTCTCATATTGTAGGAGTGGGAAAACAGAGCAGTCTAGCTCGTAATACATCATCACCTAATACATCAGCAATACGCGCAAATGCGCAAGTAGCCATCGACTCGGCACCATCCTCGAAGAGTCATTCACCAGTCAATTATCGTGCTGCCGCGGCAAACAGCCACATTGCGAAACAGTCTGTATCTACGATTTCTAATAAATCTGTGAAAACTTCAGAGATTAATCCAATTTTGTTGGAAAAATCTGATGATCTTATAAAGGCGGAAATACAATTGCAAAGGCAGAGATTGGAAAGAGCTCTTAGGGAACAAATGGACCAACATCGTTTGGCCCAAAAAGCTTTGCTTCAGACATCTGAATCCCTCCCTAATTTTGATCTTACCGAAGTTTTGCAAAAAGCTCTTGCTATAGTTCATCCCGCCACGGCTCCAGAAGTTGAACCTTCTGTGGGTGCTGGAAGTGACTCGTTTGATGAAAACTCTTTCTATTCTAGTCAGCATGATACCCCTGAGCCATCCAATTCATCGCATAGCCACAAGCCAACCATTAGCGGGCAAGTACGCGGTGTGGTTTCGATTGAAGAATCGGCAGCTCAAACTGATCCTACAACCAATGTTGAAGACAATGATGTGGTTATGACTGGTAGTCTACTATCCCAAAATAATCATCTAGAATCTCAGACACATTCACAATCACAGTACCGCCCACTAGGAATCCAGAACAATCATTCTGCTGAACAGCAGTCTACAAATGATTTTCGAGGGAAGGTTGTCCAAGAACCACCATATTCCAAGGGTGTACCACGTAGAGTATCGGGCATTGTTGATCTTTCTCAAGACAGTACGAGTACAGGCTCTGAAAGCGCAGGTTCTCAGCAGATGGGTGATGGAGTGGCCCTGGCAAAGGCATCTCAAATGGATTTGCAGCAACCACTTAACACCCGAGCCCATAATCTATCTCCCCTAGCACCACAACCTGCTCGTGTCTCACCATTGGCTACTGCAAGAGATCCCCCTATCCTAAGAGACGCCCTTCCCGTTAATGAGGCACAACAACCTCAAGTTGCTGCGCTGCGAAATGCAGCCTCAGGTTTATCCAGTGCAGAAAGTTCCCCGAATGGACCAAAGATTTCAGAGAAGAAGAAAGGAAAGAAGAAGAAGCGTAAGGCTAATGATAGTGGCCAAACCGATACACCGGATTCTCCATACATCAAGGCAGAACCCCGTTCACCATCCCCATTTGCTGCTGTACCTCTACCACGACCACCAAAGAGACAGCGACAGTCAGGACAATACGCGTCAGAACTTAATTATGATGAGCCTAGATATGAGCCAGTTGAGGTGATTCCGGAAGCCACTTCCAAAAGATATGAAGAAGTTCGAGCTCCCGTGCGTTATGAAGGAGGTTACCCAGATCGATATGCAGAGATTCGACGACCAGAACCCATATATCAGCGCGTGGAGCGCGATGAAGTCGAGTATCAAAGGGTTGATAGCGGAGGACAGTATACAAGAAGACCAGCGTCTCCAGTTTATGCTTTACCATACTCTCGGCCAATTAGAGAAAGCTCTCACGCAATCGTGGACCGACAACTTATTGAGGAACCTAGATATTACGCCGAAAGAGAACGACCTGTATTGTCCAGAATGAGTATCCGCCCAGATGCTGATCGCGAAAGATCTCGATCGCCGATTATGAGAGAAAGAAGATCACCAATTCCAATGGGACCTCCGCGTCAACCTGTTAGGATCATTGTTGATGCATATGGCCGTGAGTATATTGATCCCACTCCCGCACCTTCAATGCGTCAGTCAGTTGCTCCAATTGCCAGAAGACATGACGATGGAGAGCTATATTATGAGCGTGGCCCTGTTAGAACAATGTCTACTCGCCCACCAGTAGAAACATTTGAAGAGGATGGAGTGTTATACAGAAGAGCCTCTCCCATTGTTACTGCCCCACGGCGTGTCATTACACAACCAGAGTACGCCCAACCCGAATATCGCTCATATCGTGAACGGGAATATTCAGTTCGCCCAACTCCAATGGGACCACCAGGCGAAGAATATGTTAGAGTTAGAGCTCAACCTGAGCGTCGTCAAGCCAGTCATTATGATGAAGCTCCTCGTGAGTATTTGTCTCGGCCACAAAGCGTGCGACCAGAAGCCATTAGATATGAAGTCCCTAGAGAATATGTGGGAAGACTTTCAAGTGTTCGACCCGAGGCTCCTAGGGAGTATGCTTCAAGCGTTCACCCTGAAGCCCGTCGCGAGGTTATGGCACCTCCTCGTCGAGAATTTAGCGTTCGTCCCACGGAAATAATTCCTCGCAGTCATCAGCCTGCAGCAGCAGAAGGAGAGAGATATTATGAGGTGGAGAATCAGAGGCCGGCTATTCTAGAGAGGCCTCGGGAACGCGAAGGTTCGGTGTTCATTTATGCAGATGATGTACCGAGGAAAGTTTACCGCTGAAACTTGCAACAATCCATGGAAGCCAAGACTGAATGTAGCGGTATTCAACCGGCAGTCTGTTCCGATTCGATTGTGGCTGGTATCATACTACAAGGTGTGTGGGTGGAGAAGCATGAAGGGGTAATATCGCGTAATGAGCGTGGAGGAATTTTGTGTGGTTTATTAAACAGCAGTCTTGAATTGGATATCAGACTTGTAAATCATCAGTGCATTCAGAAGCAAGTAATTAAAAATATGTGATTGTACAACTATCAAAATGCCCAGAGTCGTAACATATCAAACTCAATCAATCTATGATTAACATAAAGATTTCCATGATTGAATGAATGCAACACCGGTGAGCTATTTTAGTAATCAAACCAGACCAGAGCAAACATCTCTCAACGAAGAACCTTGCAAACGATGGTTGACTAACACAGCATACTTTAAGTCTTGAACCAAGCACGAGCAAGCATTCACCACTAACAAGACAAAGTCCGGGGTCTAGACCGAACTTTGAGTTTGGACACTGAGTAGTAGGTAAGCTGTTCTGTAGGTATTTCCGTTTTTGGGCGTTTTTGTTTATGGAGCACACCACATACACACACACGCTAGAACTGGTGGATAGAAACAGGAATACTAAGTCGTGTTTCAAATGGGGTTTTGATGGAACGTTTTCTTGAAGGTTTTGTGGAGTATAGTGGAGATTTTATGTAGATTGATGGATTGATGAGAGATGGATCTTTTGATTCAACTTACTTTTGGGGGGAAAAGGGAAGAAGCAGAAGAAGCAGAAGCAGAAGAAGAAGAAGAAGAAGAAGAAGAAGGAGGAGGAGGGGATTAGTAAGCGGTGTGCACTAGGTAAGGTGACTGAAGTCATTGTTATGAGAATCATGAGATGTTGAGGCGAAGCAAAAGCTGGGTCCAGATTTATTAGTTGGTAGTTGGTCGGTAGGTACCAAGTACCTAGTGGATGAAATGGGTGAAATGGATGATCATTACTGTGATAGGGATGTAGGACAAATGATCTTGAGAATGTGTGTGTGTTTTTTCTTTTGTTTTTCTTTTCTCTTTGGAGGTTTGAGGATTGGGGATTGGAGGGGTTTCTACTCGAAACTTGGAAAGATTTCATTGAAACGGATTTGGGTTTTGTGGGGGGAAAGAGGGTTTTTTGTGGTTGTGGTGGATGGGGAGGTAAGAAAGGAAGGAAAGGATATTGAGATTATGTTGATAGTATCTTCTTTTGTTGATATAATCTATTGTATATGTTATGATATGATATGGTACTTGAATAATTGTAGAGAGTACTCTCAAGTTTGGTGTAATGATGTTCATATCATAGAGTACGTAGGTAGGTAGGTGGTGGTGGAGTGATGGTTGTTAGAGCGGCAATGGTGTGGGAAATTGGTGGGAGGTTTGTAACTTGCAGTTGGGTGATGTCAATTTGTTTTGATTGTCATTGTGTGTGATGTGACGATAGTAGTGATTAAATCCATCGATGCACCTCGTGATATGATATCAACAATTAATAAGAAGCAATGAAGAATTAAAAAGGCTCGTTTATTGTTGCCTATATACATCCATTATTACTGTTTTGTTTCTAAGGGAGACTCTAAAAGCAAGGAATCTATCTGTACGTACCTAGTCATTACCTACCTGTCTAGTATCTATCTCTCAATGAGTGTACCATGTACCACACAACTACAAGTAATACCATACGATATTGAGTCTCCTTACCTACCTTACCTACCTACGGAGTACACCTACCCAGGTATCTACTAGGTAGATGCGACAACATTCCCATCCATCCATTCATTCCATAGAGCAGGTTCTCGCGAGTGGCCTACGGGTGTCGATCCTACCACTACTGTTCGTCATTGACTCCAGCTCGTCCAGTCTAATCAACACCTACCCAAGTAGTATAGTATTTGAATTATCTCTCTTGCCTCGTTGTTCATCCAGCTATACTGGGTCTTGGCTCCCTAGTTCCCCAAAGATTCCTTTCTTCTCCAATCCAATCATATCAAGAAACTTCAAGCTTTCTCACTATTCACGCTCAGGCATTTATTTATCTATTTGCGATACAATGGAGGTGGAATTTGGCTACAATGCTGGGATCTCGCACAAAAGTTTTCAAACTTTCCCTTATCCATTGACCGAAGTCGAATCAAATCGAAGTATAAGACTTGAGTGGATTGCCCACATCTTTCTTTGTATCCTTTGTGCATGCATCGTTGTGTCAAACGTACTTACCGGTACATTAACAAAAAAAGTCAACCCTCGAACACACGAACGAGAGCTCAAGCTCACTCATTGCCCTTGCTTACCTCGCTTCATACGATACTATCTGCATTGCGACTTCACCAATTGAAGGGCGAATTGGATGACAACGATAGCTTTATAACCATCATCGCTGTTGGCTGGATTGTACGATATTGGAATAGCACGAAAGTGTAAAGAGGGATTTGTAAATAGCTTTAACCATATTTTTCTCGGTAGACTGACTATAGGACACCATCACCTCTTTTGAACCACCTCCATTATCGTCGAACCATATCTCTTGGAACATTCTCTCCACACACACCATATAAACTTTACCACCGCGAACAACGGATTGAACCAACCAGAGGCTAACATCCAATACTCGAGCCTTTTCTTACTCCTCCTCTTCCTCCTCTTGTCCTTCTTCTCCTCCTCCTTCCTCTTCTTCACCAATATTGATACCCTCATACTACATATCAAATACGTTTAATATTATCTTTCGTGCCTCCTCTGCATCTATACTACGTTGTACTTACCTGGCTGTATTGTACAGTTGATTCAGATAAGATACGATTACCGTGCGTATCTGTTCCTTTGGTGGTGTGTAACTATTTCATTTCCTTAAACCCTCTTTGCTAGTACCCTGTCCTGTTCATATATAAATGTACCCAACAATTCCAGAATTGATGAGACAGCGATGTAATTGTCAATAATCGGTACTTTGTACATCATACTCCATCTAATTCACTCAACTGTACTTTAATTCACTCCAATTCATTTCCCCTCACTTCACTATACTTTGTTTTCTTTCCAATTTCCCCTTTCCTTTAGCTCTTCCCCCATCTCTTCATTTCACTCCTATACCAAACTTTCAATCTTTACTACCAGGTACATCCAATCCAATACGTACCGACATCCTACTCGATCTCTCAATCCCAATTGCTTTGCTTTGCTTTACTTTACTTTACTTTTGCTTTGTCTCTGGCTGCTTTAACATTCTTATTCTTCGATTGCCCACTTCGATTTCAATCATCATACAACACAGACCACTCATCAGCCCCAAACTCTTCGCTTGTCATACCGAACCGGTCTGGCTCAATTCATCCAGCTTACTTACTGATCAAAAGCAGCAGGAGCCCAGTCTTTCAACTTACATTATCTCTGGTACCCCAAATATCTTATTTGGTCTACTTCCCTTTGACCATCTTCGACCCTACACAACTCAACCCAAATTTGTGTGGTCGAGTTTGTCAACAACGAAACACACAATAAGAATGAATAAATTATCAAACCTCGGTCGCGATATGAGGCACTGGTCAGGTCCAGGATTTGGCATGTCGCGACAAAATCAAATGAATGGCATGTCCTCAATGCCGCCTCACACAAAACCGACTCCTTCACCAGCGCTGGCACCAACCCCTGCGGACTCTACTATCCACTATTCATTCAATATCCCCTTCGCTTCCGATCTCGCCGGTCCAAATACTGAGGATATTCTTTACGCCACGGCCAATGCTGTTCTGAGATGGACACATCCCAAAGACGCGCCTGATGACATTCCTGTATGGAAGTTGCCGGTACACACCTCAAACATCGAAATTCTCTCGAAACTTTGCGCTGCTATCACCAATGGACCTTTGCCTATCTTGGCTGACGTCGCCGTCACCACGCCTAAACGTCCCACTGCCTCCCCAGCACAGGTTACAACCGTTACTCTCTCGGGAAGCCCGGAATTGGTACACAAGAGCAGAGAAACGATCTTAAATGATACCCCTATCGCCTTGGTATGATTCATACTGTTGTCCCCGGTGATTCCAACGTACTAACGTCACTGTAGCGTTGTGCAGTCATAGATGTTGACGGAGACTTGATCATTGATTCCGCGATCTCAGGCTTGAGACAATCTGTCGTTGAACATTTGGACAAAGTTGCCGCGTTCTGCGGTGTTGATATATTCTTATTAGGTCCAAAATTTCCTTCGTTGGCCGATGGACTCAGTAGCAATGGCGAGGCAGGAAGGGATCAACGCTGGAGAATAGCAGTCTATGGAGATATGGAGAGCGCTGAACACGGAAAGACTAGAATATTGGTCTACATTGACAGACTAGTACGTTTATGTGTATTAATCAAAGTGACACTGTATACTGACATTTTTGGTTTAGCTTGGTCGTGTAGCTGATGTAGCATCTCTCGAGCTTTCCCTTCACACTGTCATATGTGGACGATCCCGAAAGAACATCAAGATGATCGAATCCTCTACTAACACGGCTATCTATTTTCCACCTCCCTTCTCACAGGTTTACAAGTATTGTCCAGAGGGTGCTCAGCGACGAAACCCCGAGGAGATTTTCATTACTGGCGACAGAGCAGAAAACATAGCCGCAGCCAAAAGCAGAATCCACGAGCTTGTTAGAATGACGAGGCTCTTCATGAAAGATGCCCATGTGACTGCCGCTAAGATCGACAGCATTCTCTTGACTAGAATGGACAAGGTTCGTAAAATTATGGAGACAAACGGAACATTTATCCAGTTCCCAGCTCTTGCTTCTCAACGTAGCATGATCAGAATCCAAGGAATTGAAGGTCTCCACGTGGAACGAACAGTCCGGGAGCTCATGCTGATGGTAAGTAACACAACTCCATTGTTCCTCGCTATGGCTAACAAACTTGCAGGGAGTACAATTTTACAGCGCGTCGTGGTGGATCCAACAGCCACCAAATCAGCCACCTTTACAACCAGCTCCACCTCAGTTAAGAGCAATGTTGGTAGATATCTGTTCATATTCTTCAGCAGATGTGACATACGATAAGCTACAATGGACAATAACTGGTTCCGACGAAGCTGTCAAAGATGCGTTGACCATCATTAGCAACATCCCGCTGAACAAGCGAGGATTCGCCTATCAAATTCGAGTGAAGCTTGAGCTAGCAAATGAGCACAAGGAGTTTGTTAGTGGCAAGAAGAATGGAAAGATTAACAAGATCATGGGCCAAAGTAAGGGTTTCGAAGCTTCGTTACATTTAAGTTACTAATTACTTTGTTTAGGCAATGTTCAAATTATATTTGACGGATTCAATGAGTACAACTTCAACATTGATGTTTGCGGAAACAATTACGATCAAATGGTTACCGGTCTTAACCTCGTCGAGCAAGAGATGCCAGCCCAAATATCTTTCCATGTTCCTGATCAATACCATAAGCGCATTATCGGCATTGGTGGTCAACACATTCAAAGAATCATGAAGAA
The DNA here is from genome assembly GCA_004786145.1 of Botrytis paeoniae. Taxonomy (NCBI): domain Eukaryota; kingdom Fungi; phylum Ascomycota; class Leotiomycetes; order Helotiales; family Sclerotiniaceae; genus Botrytis; species Botrytis paeoniae. The sequence continues at coordinate 61,728 of PQXI01000114.1, forward strand.
GCATTCGGTTTTTGTTAAATTCTCCAATGTCATGGATCGTGGTGGACCCAATCGTGAGGATGATGATATCAAGGCCGACAATGTTATCTGCCGAACTCCAGCTCGTAATGCTCAAAACCTAGAGCTTGTGAAGGCCGAAATTCTCGATATGGTCGATCGAGTTGATTCAGAATTCACTTCTCAGACTGTCAATGTTGACCGATTGTATCATCGAGAACTTCTAACTCGTCTTGACCAAATTGAGGACTTGGAAAAGAAATGGAACTGTAAAGTTCTTTTCCCAAGTACCGAGCAAGCTAGTGATGATGTCACAATCTCAGGACCAGAATGGCAAGTTCCTCATTGCGTTGATGAGTTCCTTGGCATGGTTCCAGATAGTCATGAGCTTGTTTTGGCTCGCACTCCGGAGCTCTTGACATTTTTGAGCTCCAATGAATTCAAGACAGAGATGGTACCAAAGCTCAAGTCCCAATATGTGGTCGAGGTCCAAGTTGATGAAGATTCCTCTGAGCTTACCGAGGATAGTAAACCAACAGTTATCCTTCTCTGGACTTTCACCAGAAACAATGCAGGCGGAGTTCGAGATGCAATCGAATTCTTGTTCTCTAACATTGCCGCAGCCGGTATTGAAGTTACCACTGTCAAGGGAACAATTCCTCGTCCCAAGTCCGACTCCTTCGAGGAATCCCTACCATTTTTCAATTCTAAACTCTTACAGCATGCTCCTGCACCAATGGCAACTGATTCACCAACTAAGTCTTCGTTTGGTGATGATGTTGCAAGGGAGAGAAGCAACATTTTTGATAAGCTTCGCAAACCTGGTAGCATGTCATCAATTTCTTCATTCTTGAATGGCCGCAAGAATAGCTCCCAATCTCCTGCCGGTTCTTTCTTCAGGAACGGGTCTCGTAATGCATCAAGAACATCTTTGATCTCCATCGAGTCTACACGAAGCTTTAATGCAGACCGTAATCCATGGAATGATAGTGGTGTCAACTTGCCGGACGATGACACCACACCATGGCCAACCCGCCAATTTGGAACTGGCAGTGGCAGTAGCCACGATAACAAGCACCCACACGGGCATCCGGGCGATGCAACACCAAGACATAGCATGAGAGCTTCGACCGATAGCGGTCGCCCTTCAACTTCTAATTCTACAAACTCAGGATACCCCGGTCCAATTGGACCACCGCGTTCTTAAGATATCCACAAAACTATTCCCTTATTTCCTAGATTGTCTTTAAGTATGTCAATTTCGACGTACACAATGGCTGGATATATACCCTGGCGCGCAATACCCCAAATACCCCAAATACCACTTTTTTTTTTTGCTGCTTTGATTGTTTTTCATCTCTCCTTATTCCAATTTGATCTTTCTCTCTTTCTTTTCTGGGCTGTTTTGTTATTTGTGTTTCTTGCGTTTACCGTGCTCCAACTTTTTTTGAGGTGAAGAGAAAAAGCATGCGGGCGCTCTCAGAGACGAACAGAAGACAAGACATTTAGAAAATCTTTCTTGCGTGCTTGACTATTCATGGAATATTAAGAGGAAATACCTATTTGCTTTTAGGGGCGTGGGATTGATTTTTTACTTTTCGTTTTGGTTGCTACAATATCCTCGACTTTGGTTGTTTTTCGCGTGCGATGTGTTTGGTAGGGGTTAACAAACAGGTAAATGGGTGCATGGGATTGTGAATTGGAAGATGGCTTGTGATGAGGGGATGAGAGATGAGGGATGAGGGATGATTTTCACACTCTTTTTGTTTTAACTTTGGATGGAGGTATGGGAAAGTAAGAAGGAAAGGATATGAGGGTGGTGGCTTCAGTGACATCGGAAAGCGGTTTGGTGGGTCAGCGATTCTGCTACAAACAGAGAGCGTGAGGTTCCAATTTGGGGAATCTGGTATGGATCGATGGTTTGGGCATCAGAATCATTCATTATATGTATTTTGTGGGTGTATGTCATGATACCCTAGAGATGAATTGTTGTATGTCGAGAATTTGAAAAGTTTGCGAGAATTGGAGTTGTTTTGGATAATCATGGTGTGATGTGATGTGATGTGAGACGATGTGAGATGATCTCTGGGATGTGAGCTGCTACGAATCGGAAGCACCACAATCCAATCTACAACATACTGAAGGCGTCAGTATGTACCCGATAATTATGTATATTGAGATGTTTAGATGTCTAGATGCCTAGATGGTTCTACCTATTCCGAATGATCTAGACTTACTTGGTGGTGGAGTTCGAAGTGGATTCTGGATGAGAGGTGGGGAGTGGAGAATGAAGAATGGAGAATGCAGAATGGGGTTTGGAAGGCGGAAGTGGGGAGGGGAGAGGATAGGTAGAGGAAGATAGGGGAAAGGAGGGAAGGAGAGGGGAGAATGGGGTTAATAAGGAGGGGGAGGGTGTGTGAGGGTATGATATGCTATGACATGATATGATGATATATAGCTCTCCGGTAGCTAGGTGTTCATAGTGCGCTGAATGACTAGATTTTTGGGTAACAGATATATCACAATAGATTCTGCATGATCCTACAATATACTCATACTCATACACTCTAGTAGGTACCTTAGGTAGCTTGAACTTCCTGGATGGTGGGGGAGATCTTCTGGATGTATGTATGTATGGATTAGACAGGTAACTAGACGGGTTGGTGGATTTCTTTGCAGGATATAACGGGGGTTGTAGGTAGACATCTTGTATCTTCTAGAGATTACCTACCATCTCATGAATGAGAGAGTGGATTGGAAAGAAGAGTGAATGTTGATATGATGTTTTTCGTGTATATAGAAAAAGTGCTGGTTTTGAAACTTCTAGGGGAGAAGAAGGGAGAAGAGAGTGTGTGTGCTTAGATAAGCGGGTTTGGTTTGTATTGTTGGTGGGATTTGCGGATTGGTGAATAGGGAGGTAGGGAGGAAAGATGTCTAGATTATTTATTTGCTGGTTTTTGCTGTGGCTGTGGGGTTAGTAGGAGGGATAGGAGAGAGATTTGGGAGATTTGGGAGATTGGGATGGGTAGGAAGAGGTGGTCTTGTTGTTTTTGATGAGTAACTTTAAGGGTTGGGATGTTAGGTAGGTGTGACAAGTTATATGAGGATGAGGGGGGTTTCTATCTATCTATCTAGGTGAGTGAGGAGTGAGGAGTGAAATAATTATACCTACCTAGTATTCGCTGCCAACTATCTACGTACCTAGTAGGTACCACATCATACACGAGTAGTACAGTAGACAACAGTGATACATAAGTGCAATGACTAAGCATGACGTCTGCGCCGCGTTGAGTCAAATTATTTATCATTTTGGTGCGGCTTAAAAATCATTTCAACGCTAACCTAATGAGTATTGCCTAGCGTGATTAATCCCTGAGCTTCCCTCCATCCATATATGTCGATCCCTCGTAATAATAAACAATTCCACCTCCACCCACAAATCCCACACAATCATCAATTCAATTCAATTTTGAAGATTTCTACCATCCTACTTATTTCTTCAATAGCGATTGTCTTTTGTATTCAAGCTTCTTAAAGATCAATCAATCAGTTACATTCGAAAAGATCCTTTTATACTCTTTTACATTTGAAATATTCTTGAATGTTCTCGAGCTTTTTCTATTCTTCGATTTTGCGACGCGTCTTTTGAAGCATTTCCAACTGCGCATTTCAATACAAAGATTCAACAATACAATACACCTTACCCTTACAAAAAAACAATCAATTCATACAAGATACTCGGACTAACAATGGCTGGCCGGAAAACTAAAGCTGCAGCTGCAGTAACATCTCCTGCCAATGTCGGCGTAAAACGAGCCACTGCGTCTCGCACATCTGCTACTACAGCACCAAAACCATCAAAAGTAACGAAGAAGCCAGCGAAGAAAGTTACCACTACAAAAGCTGCCGCTGCTAAGGTTGCAAAGGCTGCTGCTGCTAAACCCGCTCCCAAAAAAACTGTCAAGAAGCCAGCTCCTAAAAAATCAAAGGTAGCGTCTAAGCCGGCTCCAGAGGAAGATGCTGAGATGGAGGAGGAGGAGGAAGATGTTGAGACTGCTACAAGTGACAAAGAGGAAACACCAGGTAAGCTTTTTCTTAACTCAATCAACACAGTATTAGGAACGCGTCTGACATTTATTTACAGCACCAAAACCTGCCGTTAGCAGAAAGAGAAGTCGAACTCAAGAATCGGAGGCCTTACCTGTTGCAAAGAAGCTCAAGGTCGGCCCTAGCATCAACACTCCACCTACCGAGCGACTTGATGTTTATGTTTTCGGAAGTGGAGAAAATAATGAATTGGGTTTGGGTGCAGCTAAGATTGATGGCAAACCACCCATGAATGTCAAGCGACCACGTTACAATCCCCTCCTCAAAGGCGTTACCCAGGTTGCTGTCGGCGGTATGCACTGCGTCGCGTTGACTGATGATCAAAGAATCTTGACATGGGGAGTGTCCGATGGTGGATCGTTAGGTCGTGATACTAGCTCATATGAAGCACCGGCCAAAGATATGGATGCAGATTCTGAGGATGAGGATGAAGATGACATCGTTCTCAACCCAGTTGAGAGTACCCCATCGGCTATCTCTACTGATTTCCTCGATGGAAGAAAGGTTGTTCAAGTAATCGCCAGTGACTCTGCTAGCTTCGTGCTCACCGAAGATGGTTATGTATACGGTTGGGGTTCGTTTATTGTAAGTTATCTTTCCACGCTCTTGATTATTCAAGTCGACTAACAATAGCAGGGAAATGATGGTATCATCGGTTTCACTGCTGAAGGCGCGTCAATGGCGGCCAAAGAACGAGACGGTGATCTCAAGAAGAAGCTCCAGATCCAGGCAGAGCCCATACTCATTCCTGGATTAAAGAACATCAAGTCATTGGCTCGCGGTGGCAACCACATCTTGGCTCTCGATAACAAGGGAACTGTTTTCACCTGGGGAGCTTACGAACAGAACCAGCTCGGTAGACGAGTCAATAACCGTTTCAAATTCGCCGCACTTACTCCAACACCAGTTTTGAAGAAGTGCAAGTCAATCGCTGGAGGTGCCTATCATTCCTTTGCCATTAACACCAAAGACCAAGTCCTCGCATGGGGTTTGAACAATTTCGGCCAGACCGGTATTGCCTCAAATGCTGGTGAAGATGGTGCGATCATCAATAACCCAACTGTTGTTAAGGGTTTTGAGGGGTTTGATATCAAACAAATTAAAGGATGTCTTCATCACACAATTGCCTGTACTGAGAAGCAGGAGGTTTTGGTTGTTGGAAGATGCGATGAAGGACAGACTGGCCTTGATTTCGCTAGCGTTGACCAAGATACTTTCATCGTTAGCTCCACCACCTCTAAGCCAGCTATTCTCAAGGTTCCAACCGTTGTTCCTGGCATCACAGCCACTTTTGTAGCTGGTGCAATCGATAACAGCATTGTTCTGACAGAAGACGGCAAAGTATGGACATGGGGATATGGTGAAAATTACAGGACTGGTCTAGGCAGTGACGATACCACCCGGACACCTGCCCTCATCGAAAACTCTGCCATCAAGGGAAAAAAGATTACCTTCGCTGGTTGCGGAGGCCAATTTAGTGTCATTGCTGGATCCGAGGTCACAATAAGCAGCGACAAGTAGGACAAGAGGGGCGTGGGGACGGGATGAGGGAAGGATTATTTCTGTATTATGATAACGACTTATGTTTGTGAACGAACGAATACCATGCTGCGTTGTTGGGTTTTGAGGGACAACAGTTCGGATCTTTTTACGCCACAACCACTCCAGCTCGAACTCGGCCTTCCAACGTATATCTGACATCGAAAATACACCTACTTTGGTTTTGAGGGACTGACCTTGATGAGTCTCTGGTTTTCACCTAGGACTTTGATCCGGATTCATCAAGGCATGTTTTCTCATCACCAAAGTAGGTGTATTTCGATATTGAATATGCAATGGAAGGGTGATAGTAGGGAGGGTTGATAGTGGTGTAGAGGGAGGATGGCTGTTGGTCGCCTGTTTAATAGGGCTTTGGATGGCGTTTTCTTTTAATTGGTGTTGATTGATTCTTTGAGAAAGCATAGCATATGACAGGATAGATGCATTGGGTGGTTAGATGGGCGTTCTTAATAAAAGTTGTTCTAGACTTAGACTAGATAGATACCACGTTCATTGTAGGATTAGAACTGCATAGTGTATACCTGTGCATAATAAAAGTATCAAGCTTTGCTTTGTTTTCTGGTGACTTTGAAAGGTGAATTGGATCGAGAAATGTTCAAGGTAGGAGAATGATGAAGATATTTTGTTGAAAATTTTCAGCATGTAGACATATTTCTACTGGTGAAGTTGATGCAGGAATAAGTGAGGGGAAAATAAATGGTCGTGGTTGACGTTTCACGGTCGATAAGAGCAGAATAGGGAAGGGGCGCTCAATCAAATTTCCAATATGGTTGAAGAGGGGAAGGCGTGTGTACTTGAAAGGGGTCTTGAAGTAGTTGATGGGAATTGATTACGGGAATACTAATCAGAATCTAGATTTAATTGTTCTCGTTATGCTTTTGAAGTCATGTTAACATCACATGGCATTGAATGTTGGTGTCATCGTTCTCGCGCTCTGAGTTATCATGTCGTATCGATGAATTATTTTGCAGATTTGAAGGAAGGAAGGAAGGAAGAAAGAAATTGAAAGATGAGTGTGAGAGAGAGACAAAACTAGCTTCAGAGAATCTTTGATTTTCTCGCAAAGTTTGCGAGTATATCCATCTCACTTTGTGAGAACATGTCCGTAGGATAGGTAGAATAGATATTTTTCCTCGATATGAAATCTCTCAATGCCCATACCCTTCTATATCCCCCCACGATCCAACACCCCACGATCCCCCTCCCTCATATCCCCCACCACCAAATCCACCAAACACATCCCTCTCTTTTTTTCACACCTCGTCTTCCCAATCTCCAACCCCGTACTCTCTCCTACCGCCTGCAGCACACACTGTGTTTCCTCGCGCAAAAGCTCAACGACTACATACACACCTGTTGTTCTTTTTGATAACCCTCCCGTTTGCCAATCATAACAGTGGAATTTTGTGAGGAGACTGGAGCAGGATGAGGATGAGGATGTGAAGGCGGAGAAGTAGGGTGAGGAAGAGGGGGAAGGGGAGGAAGAGATGCAGGATTTATGGGTGGGGAAGTTGATTGCGTATTCGTACTTTTGGTTGGGGAGGGTGGCAGGATGCGTGCGGATGCTGATGGTGGTTATGGGAATGGAGGCGTAGGGCCAGATGGGAATGGCGAGGGTAAGGGGGGAGAAGTGATGAGATGATGAAGGCGAGGAGTGGGTTTGGGAGGGAGGGGATGCGCATTTTTTTGGGTGGGGGGTGAGAAGATGGTGGTGTGGTTTAAAGAGAGTGGTGTTTAGGATGGTCGTGATGAGCTCGGTATATACGGAAGAAAATGAATGGACGATCGTGTTACCCAATAGTGTGGTCGAATTGACTTGATGATAGAACCGAAAGCCCGCAGTTGAATCAAACACCGTCAAACATTTACTCAGGAAGACAGCACAAGAGGGGTTATACCCAATGCATTTATCTAGCCAAAGGAACGCCAAGCATACACGGAGGCCCAGTTAACTCAATTTAAGCTTAAGCAGTGGATGCGCTTTAAAGTCGGTTGCTAGCCCCGCAGTAAGGACTGACTGACTCCGCCACCTTTGTATCTGGATGCTACTGCATTCCGAGGGGGTTTGTGTATCAAAGATGCGAGAAACTAGCGGAAGTGACAGGAGCATTCTTCATCATGTTTAGAATGAGCAGCGGCGCCGCACTCACGGAATTATTTGAACGCATGCTTTTCTAGATATCATTTTTGCTCTTGAAGTTATTTCCGGAATTGGGTTTGACATAACTTTTCAGAAAGAGCGATGTTGAATGACGGAATCCCACTTGTTACATACGAGGAGCAATTTTATCTTGGCGAGCTTGGGAAAGCGGAGTCCGTTAAGCGCCGCGAGTTGTCGTAGCGAGCTTGTGGGTTGAGGATGGGCGAAACGACGAGGTGGAATTGGTGATCTACGTGAACGGAGTCTAATATAGGGCCGGAAATAATAAGCATAAGTAGCAGAAGAGCTAGGGATGATTTTTGCCGCCGACTAATTAGGAAAGGTATATAGATACTGTGTCTTACTTATTTTCATATGAGGATTTACTATTAGGGGATCACTAGATCTTATGATATAATGGCAGTGGAAACATCAGTATCTAATTATTTAGCTGGGAATCTTACGACTTCGAGAATTGGTTTATTGACCGTGTTGCTCAACCTCACTATACCCCAATTTTTGCATCTGTTCTCTAAAAAGCGCGGCTTCCTGGTTCATCACCTCCGCACTACACCATCAGATATCAATCAGCAAGTCACAACCCAAACACTTGAATCCAATACTAAGAGCGATATCCTAAGAAAAGGACATTGGAAACAAACTGAAGACTCACTTTCTGGGCAACCTATCCTCCTCATCCACCTTCGGGAATTTACCCTTCTGCGCCGGTCTTTCCCCCATCCGCGCATCTCTATCCCAAAGTCCCCCTCCCACATTCCCCTCTTCTCCCTGCAACTTATCATAAATCCCATCTCCAATCCTCGCGCTTTCCTTCGTCCTTGGTATGACGTGACAGTGAAAATGCGGTACCGTTTGTCCGCTCTCCGGTCCATCTTGAATCGCTATATTAAACGATCCTGCTGTGAGATTTTGACCCGGGAAATAATAAGACGCGAGCATTCTTTGCACTTTTTGCGTCGTGGAAAAGATATCGTCTAGCTCGGCACATGAGAGATCGGTCATACGGGGATGCTGCTGGTAAGGGATTACGAGCACGTGACCGGGGAGAATGGGCTTGATGTTTACGAGACAGTAGCAATGGGTTGATTTGTGGAAGACCTGGATGGGATTAGGATATCTGGAATTATGTATTAGGGTTTGAGTTTTGCTCTTGGATCCAACTTGCCTGATCCGTGACTTCAAATTTTCCGAAGTGTATAAGGCTTTTGGGGGGAGGATGGGATGTCATGGTGCGGGATAGGAGGTTGCGGAATGGAAATGCTGGGAATCGTAGTCGATGGGATATTGGTCGTATGATCATATCATAGATATCTTTGATTGGATATAAAAGGGAGGTTGATTTGTCTGACTCGTGAGATAACTTGATATGCGAATGAGAGCTCTCTGTTTGGTGTGGCGCTTTTCTGCTTAGTCATCGTGAATGATGGCACGCCAGCGGGTTGCATGGTTCAACAGGACTATTTTCAACTTTCAAAATGTAATAAATTCATTCCTCAATTATCTGGTATCAGAATTCATTTTCTCATTATTCAACCTTTAATAAGTTATTATAAGAAGTTTCAAGATATGCTAATTGAGATCTCAATAGTGAACCTTATTACTAAATAAGCTTTTGTAGTGTTCTGTCATGTCAGTCCATCATCGACTAGTGGCAGGGTTAATATCCTGCAGCTACAGAACTCTGACTTCTTCATAACATCAATATCAACAACAACATCGATACTAAGTGTGAAGATATTGATACATTTGGCAAGTGCTTTGTTATCATTTGATATATCCAAGAAAATCGAAGGATATGGCTAGTTGCCAACGAATACAAACCCGATGGAAACTTATTTACAGAAAGCCTTGATCAGTAGAAAGGGGCTACATGTGATTTGACAGCAAACCGCGATGTATGCCAAAGTCTGCATGCTTTCCAGAATAGAGCGTCTAGTTAAGTTTATATCTTCATCCATTGTAAGTTTACTGCACTGAAAACGGACCATGAGAGTCTTATATACACTTTCCCCGCTGCTCAAGAGACCTACGCCGTTGTCCACTTATTGCGGAGGTTTCATATGGATTTCTAAGGATTCTGCTATTCATATCGGAGATTTGGATGGATAAGTCAATGGTTACATTTACACCTATGAACCCACGTTGAAAGTGTTGAAGATTTATAATTATCTCCAACGATTTGTAAGAGCGCAGATCGTGGAACCGAAGTCTTGATCGTGTAATCGACCACGAAGACATCCACATGAAACCTAGAAAACCTCCCCTAGCTCAATGTCCCCGCCATCACCGACCCCAATACCTCCCTCACCCTCTGGGAATCCGGCGCCATCATGGAATACCTCATCGACACCTACGACCGCTCCGCCCAACTATCCTACACCTCCTTCCCCGAACGCTACCACGTAAAGCAATGGTTAAACTTCCAAATATCCGGCCAAGGACCCTACTACCGCCAAGCCGTCTGGTTTGCCAGAAAACACAGCGAGAAGCTGGATAGCGCCACAGAGCGCTATTTCGATCAGATCAAACGAGTCTTGTATGTATTAGATAAACATCTGAACAGAAAATAATGGTTGATCGGTGATGAGTGCACATATGCCGATTTGGCGTTTATTCCATGGGACATGGGTATCCCATGGATTTTTGGCGATCGCGCGGGAGAATTGGAGATTGAGAAGGATTTTCCGCACTTCTGGAAGTGGCATACGAAAATAATGGAGAGACCTTCTGTGAAGAAGATTATTAAGGATAAGGATGATGCTTTGAGGAAGAAGGAGGCTGCTGCGAGTGCCTAATGGGCGCTTTGGGGGAATTGAAGATTCGTGGTTGGTCACTCTGACGAGTCATGCATTGGATTACAATAGAATATTTACAAATGAGAGAATTGAAATGAATGGGAATACCCAATGCTATCAAATTGTTCCACTATTTCTATACGAAAGCTTGAGAGTGAATTGTTTGAGTGCCAGACTGCGGGCATTGAACTGAGAACTGAGTACAGAGACGACACCAGATACTGAAATAAACTTTTAGTTCAAAGTCATGCAAACGTATAACCTGCGCTTATCTTTTTCTCTATTTACACATGGTTGCTTGTAATACCATACCATGTCCCGGTAGGCGAGTCGTGCTATTATATCACATCACATTATGAGATGAGAGTAGGTATAAAGAGACTGTAATGATATTCTAAGCTAAAACGAATCATAACAGTCCTCCAATATCATTTGTACCCCTTTCAAAAATCATCCAATTAAAACCATTCTCAATCTGTAGAAACGAGCCGTAGAGAAAGGAAGTAAAAGAAGAACCCATAAGAAGCCCTTCTTCGCGGCTCCTCGTGCGAAAGCAGGAGTAGGTAAACGATTGTTATGTTGATGCGCAATATTCAAAACTATAAATATGGGCATTGGCCAACTTCTATATTATCAGGAGGCCCCCATTCGTAATCTCTGGAATCTGAATACTTCGCATTGCTTCTACAAGATGAAGGTTGATTCACCAAAGAGTGTACCTTGCTCCTCCACAGCTGTCTCGCCATCCTTAATCTTGAGGACGAGGGAGTTGGTTGGGGGGATAGCCCACTATAGAGATGTTAATATTGATAAATCAAAACGCCGCCGGATAGCTTACCTGGTAACAGAAAGGTCTAGTTCCCACAACTCCTCCAACAACCGATTTAATAAAGCTGGGAATGTGAGATAGAATATCAACTCTGTCTGTCCTTTCCCCGAGCGGTCCACTGAGAACTGCAGAGAATTCACCAGATTTGCTCTTGCCTTCCCATTTATACTCAGCTGAGATAGGTTCGGGCCACATAGTCTCTGGGTCTTCCTTCGACTCAGTATGCTTTACAGTGTTGGTAGCACCGGCGTATACGATCTCGCCGTCCTTTACAATACCTCCAACATTCACAGAGGTGTGGCCGTAAGAAGCAGGAGTTGTGAACTCCATCATGATAGCGGAGTAGGTAGGTGTTTGGAAAGTTACAAAATTCCATTTTGCTGCAGCATGGTGAGGCTTCATGCCTTGAATGGCGTGAATGAAAATTCCGCGTCCTTTGAAGTCGTAGTTCTTCTCGGGTGTGGTGATGGTACCAGTGACGGTGCAACGAGGCCAGAATCGATGTCTCATCTCTCCCCATGGTGCGGCGGGATCAGTACCGTAGTAGGTGGTTCCATTCTCTCCCACCTGGAAGCCAGGGGCTGCACGTTTGAATACAAGGTTAACAAGTCCAGACTCATTGCGAGCGGCTTTGATGGTGTATTCGTCACCAGCTTCGTTCAAAGCGATGGAAAGGCCGTCGGCGTAGAACGAAACCATTTCTTCGTCAAAACCATAGTTCTCGAGTGCATCTGAAAGCCAGAGATGGTCAGATTGTTTTGGGCCTTTGTGGTTGAACACTTTGACGTTCAGTTGACAAGTTGTTCGAAGTCCGCTGCATCCGGCGTTAGTGTAATGTTACCTCGACGCGTGATGCATCTCATAAGTGCATGGGTTAAACATACGCCACATTGTTGTAAATCATCTGAACAGATGCGACTTTCCCCTCATCTGAGATCATATAGAAGGTCTGAGTCTCTACATTTGTACTCTCTTGAGCCTTCCATTTCAAATCGGTCTTCGTCAACTCGGTGTAGGGAGTTTTCTCAGCTTGAGCTGTTACCGTGCGAATACCTGCAGGACCATACTCTGGTTCCTCAGTTCCCACGACATTTGCGAGTCTGTGAAATTTAGCAGGTGACTTTATCAAAATCAGGGAGAGGCACACGTCTGTTTAAACCAATTCATTGTGTTTTGGGTTGTCAAGGATGTTTCTTTTGGTGGTGTTTAGGATGTTTTAATTAAGAGGAAATCCTTCTCCGAGGTCCATGGTGACACATGATATGGGAACTAAGAAATAAGGTTATAAGCTTACCTAAGCGAAGGTCCTTTCCATAAACAGCTCGGATCGATCATGCCACACCGCCTGCTGCATTAGATCAGCAACTTCACTTGGAAGGAACATCAGAGGAAGGAGAGCATACTCTGAAGACCTCGTACTGACATTTTTTTGTAACACTAGACTTTGCGCTGTGGACAACTATACACTTTATTATAGGTATATCTGATTCAATACTAGATACTTAATCCATTAAGCAAACAGTCAATCCATCTACTAGACAGAAAGAAATATCAAGCAAAGAGGAGCATATTCATAAAACATTCATATTCATTAACACCAGCACCTATGCAAATCTGCATACCTAAACAATCTCAATACTGGAACACCCAAACCAAAGTGACAGCTGATCAGCGCTCCTGTTCATATGCCCCAAATATCTTTCCTGACTCCATGTCCAATCTAGTATTTATGCAGAATCGTAATTGCACATCTCCTCCCTCAACTTACCTTCCTCGCCCATTTGTCAGATCATTTTGCCTTGGAACGCGGACTTTGTCCATTATTTTCACCTGCCGGCTTTCTTTCCCACAACCGCATTTCTTCTGAACGTTCCCTCTCCCACAAACTCAACTCTCTTCTCGTCTTTTTGTCTTTGAAAATGGGGCTCTGTCCTGTCTCTTCTTGACGATTGAGCGTTTCGATCTCGACTTTTAAATCCTCCAACACATCTATATGTGCGAGCAAATCTCTTCTAGCCTGAAAGATATCTTGAGGCGCAGTTTCGTGATTCCACTTGCTTTCGATTTCAGCTCGATGTCTAGTTGCATCAGCAATACGAGCATTGAGATAGTTAATATGCGAAGCGTTATCGGTGGTGTGAGGAGCAAGAAGAGATCCTTCCATCTTTTCATCACTAGGGGTTTTGGAAACCATGATTCCCGGTCCTTCTTTCCATTGTCGTAATAAATGCTCGCCAATCGTGGCATATCGAAGTTCCTTCTTGGAAAGATCACCAGAGTTGATTGGAGTCTTCATCCCTTCTTTGATATTCGCCTTCCAATCATCCAACTCTCGGTCAATCCGATCGCAGTCTTTTTTGTAGTCATTGTGTCCGCTGTATCCTTTTACTAATATGCGCTTTTCTTCGTCCCAATACCAATCACAGATATTCATCCCCTTCGCCATGAACTGCCACGATGAGTTCACAAAGTGCAGTGTGTTATCTGCAGCAATGTTCTGTTTTGTAGAATGCTCCTTTAACATAGAGAGTCTATCAGATATTTCGCCATAGAATGGACCCATCGAACGCTCGCGGATTGTTCCATTGCTCATAATACATCTCAATTGCTGAGGCCATTCATATTTCGGTTTCTCGAATTCGTTACTCCTATGGTACCATTTAAAATCCATTGGCTTCGTACGCTTCAATTGAACGAAACTGGTGCATGCAGATTCGTCGTCCGGGTCATCGCCCACGAGTCCGTTCATGCCACAACTCTGCAATGGTCGCTGTCGTGGCGGTAAGGTGGAAATGCTAGCATCAGCTCCTAGCCAATCCCGGTCCGGACCTTGCCAATCAATAGGATCGAGGTGTTCTCTTACAACTTTCTCAACCGCTCTTCGCACAATCTTGTCAGGCAGTGAGTGAGGCTCCGATGACTCGAGACCGCACTCCGCTTCCTGGGAATCTCCAACCGCCTTCTCTATATCCCGAAACGCATTCTCTATCTCACTCTCCATATCCTTGCGTAAATTCTCATATTCCTTCAATAACTTGAACGTACTAACCCCTCTCTTCTCCTGCGCCATGACCACATCTTTCCCCTTCCTTAGAATCTTGTTCACCTTTTCTTTATCCTTGTCCATCCCCAGACTATACAACCATCGCTTCGCCCCTGTCTTCTCCCACTCCCCTCTTACTTCATGAGCCCGCATATCGACCCCAGAAGCTTGAAACGCATCTCGCATCCGCATTGCATACATCCCAACAAAACTCGTTGCGCATCGTTCTCCACACGTCGTGATCGTAAATAGAAGATCACTAGGAAGCGGAACCACACCAGGTGGCAGATAACTATGACCAAGAGGATATGTCGCATTTTTCTCTTCATAGACACCTATACTAGATAAAGAGGAAGAAAAGATAGCGTCTTTATCAATTTGTGACATCATCGATCCTGCGGAGGAATCGCTCTGGTGCGTTCTTGCATAGTTCACCATATACGCAGCTGACTGTGGATCTTTAGTTGCCTCAAAAGTCATCAACTCTACTTTCTCTTCGAATGTATATGGCCCGGCTGCTATTGCCTCCATTTTCTTTCTTGTTTCCTTGCTCACTTCCACAGGAAAAGGGAGCAAAGGAGGAGGAGGAGGGGGAGAAGTAAAAGCAGCAGGAGCAATCGGCTTGCCCGTAGGACGTCTCGCCGACTTAGCAGGTATGGCCAATGGAGCAGGTACCAAATCCTCATTCTCAATCGTGCTTGAAGAAGGTCCTTCTATGATCCCTAGCGCCAAAGCATATTCATAACATTGGTATAATGCTCCGCCAGGTGTTTGAGGAGGAAAGTATCCGCCGCCGAAAGCTGCAAATGTCGCACAGCCTCTGCAATTTGCTGGACATCGTTGAACGGGTATGGTGGGTTTGGATAGCGACATTGTTGGTGGAGATTATTTGCTCGTTTGTTTGAGATGAATGATGGTGTTATTTGTTATTAATTTGATGAATGTTGATGAAGCTATATGTGAAATTGTTTATGGTGCGCTCTTGTGTGTGTAGTTGATCTGTCGAGAGTTGAGTCTCTGCACTGTAAGGAAAATTTAAAACCAAGCAAGTCAGTTATCGCAAGGCTATCTAATACCGAATGTAGAAATCAATGGTAGCAAGTGAACTTTAGACGAGAGGGTGAAGTGAAATTTTCACTACGGCGCTTCTCGCGTTGGCCGTGAATTCGAGCCGACGTGAAGTTTTGAGATCTGAAGCATACCGCCATGTTTACCAAAAAACTCCAAACAAAGCCGAGTGAACTGACAAACTAAGCCTTCAGCTCAAGACTCGTCTTCGAGTACGTCAAAAATGGGCTTTTTTACCTCTTGAATATCTATGGTCGAAACAGAGCCAGCCGCAACCACTGTAACCAGTGTCTTCTCGTGGCATCACGTAGGTGAGAAAGGAGCCATACAATACCAAATCCACGTGCGTCACAAAGCATTCTACTGAAAATGGGTACATCAGGAGTTTTTATTTCTATACCAGTATATGTGGTTAATCAATTGATCCATCCTAGGGATCCAATCCAGGAGATAACTTCCCGGTACCATACGCAACGCTTAAACTACCAACAAACATTTCCTTCCAAAAACATGAACCGCCCAAATGATTGGCGAATGATGATGAAGGTACAAATGATCCAAAGTACAAAGAAGAGGGGAGACCTAGAAGACCACCCAAACTTCTTTCAAATATCTAATTTCTTGACACCACTTTGCACCTTCAGCACCGAAAAGAGATTCCTCCATGAAGATCCATTAGACAAGACCATCGTAGAGCGAAAGTGCAGATACAATCGTCTCATCACGTTTACTTCCTTCTTTGAATTCTTCCATGTCCAGACTGCCATTTTCATCCTTGTCCATCATGCGGAAGATCTTCTTGACCCGCTTTTCAGGGGTATCCTCATCAGGTGGAAGTTTGACCATTGAGCCAACCTACAGAAGTGCTAATCAGTACTTGCACATTCCAAAGTAACGTAAGACACAAAGATACTCAAAATGAGCTCCTATGAAAGTAGGAAAATCATCCGAAAAGCTAGGTAATGGATGAAAGCCCAGCTCATGAGGAGCGTCATTGCCAGAGCATCTTACTCTACAGCCCTTGCAAAATACCACTGCTCCATGCCCAATGCAAATAGAGACCTTGAAAATTCCCACGTGACCATAAGGGTAGGAGTTGAGAGGTACTCACCATCTTGTAAATTGCCTCTACAATCGCTAACATCTCTTCATAGCTTATCTTTCCATCTCCATCAATGTCATAAAGCTGGAATGCCCAGTCTAATTTGTCCTCCATCTTTCCTCGACTGGTCACACTGAGGGCGCAAATAAACTCTTTGAAATCAATTGAACCTGACTTGTCGCTATCGAAGACATTGAACACGTAGTCCGCAAAGGACGATGGGTCTCCGAATGGAAAGAATTGTCGGTAGATCTTTTGGAATTCCTCCTTAGTGAGCATCCCCGATGGGCAGTCCTTCAAGAAACCTAGAAAGACCACATTATTAGGTGGTCATTCAATGAGACCGACTACGTTTTTTGCACACCTTTATACCATTGTTGCAATTCCTTCTTATCGAAGTGAGTAGATTTCTGGAGTTCGGTGATTTGCTCCGCGGAGAGCTTCGATTGACTAGATTTAACAAGTCAGTCTATCTGCCAGTGCGCAAATTAGATTATATGAAATATCACGCATGTCCCTCGATCAAGTAGGTGCAAGCGATTCAGCCATTTGCGCATAATTCGACGTCATGGTGATTGATATTCTCCTCGTTCATCGTACACCTAACCGAATCGCTTTATGCTGGACTTTGAAGTCACTGATTTTGTATATTTATCGAGCGATAAGACTCGGACTTTGTAACGACTTCCGGAAATGCGGTGCACACTGACGAGATCGGTGCATTGGCCTCGTGGCTTTTGGTGGTATTCATGTTGTGCAAGTTGCGCTGGAAAGTCTCGGGAGCGTAAAGAGAAATATGGTACTCACGATTTACCCATCTTCTAAATATTAAAAATATTGATTCGGACTGTCTGTGGAAATTCGGATCTGGCGCAAGTAAGAGCGCGGCTCTTGAGGAAGGTTCTGAAAGTCCGAGTATTGGCTGCTGAATGGAACATATTGATGTCAGCGATTTGGCTTCAAGTAGTCAAGGAGAACAACTCCGCGCCTCCTTATGGTAGCCTGGATGTTTAGTCGACATACCTTTGGTTTAATGTATCGTTGTGCGGAAGAATTTCTGAAATTTGAGAATCGCAAGTAGAGAGAGGATGTTGTAAAGTGTTGGTGGTTGCGGGTTGTGGTTCTAATAGATTTGTAGAAACTCCGTGGGGTAGGTGGAATTGGCCTAGATGACTGAATGAACGGCCTTGCTTGGTTGACTAGGTGGGTCTTCGTTTTCGTTGTTGAGTAAGAAGTGAGTAGTTGAATTATATTTATTCACTTGAGACTTTCGCATATATTAAATCAAGGAAGATATCTGAACCGACAGTGTCGAAATCAAAGAAGTATGTCGCCAGTGAGTTTTGAGAATTGCGAGTTTGGGAGTTGAAGTGAGGCGGCGATCATTTGATTATTTTGCAGGTAATGAGTTCATTAGGCTATCACGATTGCTATGAGGGGCTCACTGGGGCTGTGCATTGTTCGCTTGGAAATTGTTACAGCAGCAATCGATACCAACCGCATCCATAAGTACAGTAGAGTAGGTACGAGGTACGTACCTAGGAGGTACCGGTAGTTCTATCAAAACATGAATCGTGTGGTTGTTAAATCTGAATCGTGATATTGAAGAATCTCATTGATTGAAAGACCTTTCTGAATTGATATGTTCGCCCCACGTCATTCGAGTACCTCTGGAAATTATTGAGTTCACCTAGGTAGGTAGGTAGTTATGCGATTTCATGTCGGCTTTTATGTCGTATATCTTCTGGGCAGGTACAAACCCAAAGCTTTTGCCAAGTGGGAAATCCAGTTTGTTTTGCATGATCTCGTGTTGGCAATTATTAATCATGGCCGAGCCTCATTATCTCATTATCCCATTATCCCATTATCCCATTATCCCATTATCCCTCGTTTCTCTATCAAATTCAAATCTGGAAAGATCAACAGGATGTTCAGAACGGCTTTGAAAGGTAATCGGGTAGGGCTGATAAGTGATTTAGTAAGTCTTACCTAGGTAGGTAGATTACTCTCTAGAAAAGGAAGAGTTCATCCTCACTGGCACGTGGCTCCCTCACCAAAATTACCTAGTATAGATGGTGTGGCAGGCATAGTAATCTTGGAGCTCAATTAGTTATACGATAAATATGTTTTATCACAATAAACAAACATTAACGTTCCTCTCACTCATTATAGGATTGCTCTGTAGTGCATTATCTCTCAGCAACAAAGCACAATATACAGCTCTTGCACTACTGTAAGCACAAGATAAGCTAGCTACCTAGATATTGTGTTTATACAACATAAACATCCGCCCGCCCCTTGCCAAAAGGAGGCTGAGGTATGGTCCCTCTCAAATTCTATCTATTTTTTAGGCGGCCTTGTGATAGTCGCAGAATGAAGGACTTCTCCCACGAGACATTCATTACTCATCGTTTTCTAAGACATCCTAGTAACTAAATGTTTGAATGTTTCTTAGGGGCAAAATCCCCGAGTGGTGCTGACAATGCAGGGACGAAACACTGATGCATAAATTGACATCATCATGAGGACAAGTGTTATGGGGAAAATGACTTAGGTTTGTAGACTGATGTTTCTTGGCATATCTTAGAAGATTGAATTGTTACTATATCAACGCCGTCATTACCCTCATTGCTGTGCCAAAACCGCTGGATTCTTATTTCATTCATCTCGTGATGGTTCCGTCATAAATTTGGCTTCTCTAGTCAAGCTGCTCTAATCTTCTCATATCGTTCAAGCATTCTCTTTGCTGTGGCTTCCTCATCCCAAATATAGGTGACGCTCTTCTCCTTGCTTATGGCATTGGCCCATCTCCAGAAGGCCGGAGCTTTTTCTTCTAAAGTCAAAAGGCTCTTGGGAAGCAAGCCATCATATTTGGAGAAAGCTAAAAGTCGGAGCAGAAATGACCCAACTTGAACCTATAAGATTCATTAGTATCTAGTGACATTGCCAGAGATATTGGTACTTACTTCCACAAATGTCAGTTTCTCCGAGCCTCCAAAAAACGGGGCTGCGTTCTGAACTAAAGGCTCTATCTCCTTCGCAATCGCATCTATAGCATTGGAAGCAGCTTGTTCTCTTTCTTCCAATGATTTCGCTACCCCAGCTTTCATAATATGTGGGGCAACCTTCGAGAAGTAGGTTTCAATGAAGAAGTTGTATCTGGCACGTTGCAATGCACCGCCTTCCTCACGGCTGGTCTTCTCCAAGTGGGAAGGATGAGAGTCTACCAAAAATTGAGAAATCACTCCAGATTCGGTGAGGATCTCTCCATTATAGGAGAGAGCAGGCACGAGACCCCGGGGATTGATGGCCAGATACTCTGGTGTACGTGGAACACTAATATCGATAATGACAGTTTCAAATTCGAGCCCGAGCTCAGCAAGAGCTATTTGAGAGCGATGGGCCCAAGGACATGCATAGGAAGTATACAAGATAATCTTTGGAGCAGGATGAGAACCCATTTTAAGTTCGACAATTGTTGATTCTCCGTCTGGTGTATCGTGTGTATGAAGGCTGATATGGAAGTCAGGTGGAAGGGCTGGGGTCACGACTAATTCTGCGTCTAAAGATCCTATCGAAAGTGTGAGGGTGGGATGATTGTTTGGAAGAACAAAATGGTGATGAGACTGGGAGATACGAACCTTTTATATGCCACTCTTTCTTCTCAGATTCTTCGGACATGTTATGTTCCGCAGTCTCTCTTTGATAAGATTTAAAGAAATAGTGCAATTTGATTCGAGATCAAGTAGGGGGGGGTTCATAAATCCCCCTCATTTTGTCAATACTGGGCCAAGTTGCGCAATTGGATTTCTAAGCTTGCGAATGACGGGATAATTACGGTTGCCAAGGAAGACCAGGATAGAAGAGCTGAAAGTACCGAGCCCCCGAGCAGGTCACCATAATAATGAAGGGGTATTAACTCTTGAGAGGAGGCTCGGGAAGAGAGGTCTACAGCAAAACCCCTCTATAAGGATAGGTAGGTACTGGTTTGTCGTCTTTCCTAAGTATATAGGGAGGTATCATTATATAAAGACATTTGACTAGTTCTGACCCAATAATCATTTAATTCAGATGCATCCCATTGAGTAACATTTCTATACTATTTTCTACTTTGATAAAGATCAAAGTTTCAATATACTGTCAAATAATAATCCAACTCCCAATACCTCTATCAATCCAATAAGAATATACATAAATAATCCTGGAATCTCAAAACATAAGGATATCCTTGTAAAGAGGTTTTAAGGATACGAATCATTTTGAATTCTAGAAAGTCTTGGGACCCAAAAATATATCCTTATAGAGAGGTTATCCTTATATACAGGATCCTCATAGAAAGATTTTGCTGTATTAGTAATCCCGGTATCCCTAATCAAAACATACTTCGTGCATTGCAGGTTGAGCTTTGCAAAACATCTTACTTCCATCACTTAGCGTCGTTCAGATTTCAACGAAAACAACCACAAATCAATATTATTAGGAATCTCATGTACCTATGTATCTCATCAACTCGGTGGATGTGATATCAGGTATTACAATGGCAACTCCCGACGGTTACTAAGTTGCCGTCTGGCGGTTACCTATCCAGCTACTGTCAACTTTCCATTAATTTCCCCTCTTTACCAAGCATTTTATAGAGCTTGCTTTCCCAATTCAAATATACACACATGTTTTGTCACTCATTAACTGGTACCTACATCAGACCAGATAAAACCCGGTGCCATGTTATCCAGACAAGTTTCCAAGAACCAGATAGCACAGAGCCGTCAATGCAATTTCCCGTTAGCCGTGTGGTGGCAGCGATACATCGTTACATGATCAAATGCCTTTCTCGTCCTTCTCTGCGTCGTTGTGGGGGTTTATCAAGTGTAACTGCCCATGCCTAGATGCTTGTTGTGAAGGTTATGTGTCGTCACAAATGTATGAAGTTACTATGAGTGACGGGTACAAAAATTTTCAACGCTTCGGAGAATTATCTGACAGCTCACTGCATATCTGTTTTGCTTTTTGACTCAACGATCTGCCTCGATTTTGAAAATATTCTTTTCAAATTCAGAAGTTTCGTTTGGAAAGAATGGCGTTATCAAAAGCTCAAAGATTGACCGTGGTGATCTGCATATCAACGTCTTTTTTTCTGGCTGAGTTATCAAGTATGTCAACATGAGTATCCATCTCGTTTTCGACAGCGGAAGCTGAATCGTGTGGCTTTAGTTGGTTTCTATACGAAATCCCTTGCACTGGTAGCGGATGCCTTTCACTATGTATGTTCTTCCCGATCGTCTAGCAAACTGTTTGCTCTTCCTTTCGCCTACGTTTGATGTTCATTCTACTCCGTTCTTGTGGGACTTCATCTGACAGAACCACTCAGCTGAATGATTTGATCGGCTTCATGGCCGCTTTGGCTGCCTTGAGAGTGAGTGATCTGTTGACCATCTTCTCGCTTTCGAACCGAAGATTGACGATGTGCCGCAGGTATCTCAACGTTCTGACTCACCCGATTCCCTCTCCTACGGCTGGCAACGTGCAGAATTATTAGGTGCTTTCTTCAATGGCTGTTTCTTGCTTGCTCTAGGCGTCAGCATAGCACTGCAATCTATCGATCGCTTCGTGTATCTAGAGAGTACGAATCTACCAGCGCTCGGACTTTCAAAGCTAAATATTTTCTTCTATAGAAGTCAAGAATCCTCAATTAATGCTCATCATTGGCTGTGCCGGGCTCACTCTAAACATTATCAGTGCTGTATTCCTACATGGTATGTGAAAGCCCTAGAAGTATATGGCTCTCAGCTAACTTTATTAAGACCATGATCACCATGGGCATCATCATGGACATCATCAAAGTCATGGTGAAAGATCCATTCCAAGCACCGTCGACATCGAACAAATGAGCTCTGACACGCTATGTGCCACTACGGTGAGCACATCTAGTCTGAACACTTCAAAGAATCTCAGAGAAGATCGTCACAAGGGTCATTGCCATATGGTTCAACCGTCAAACGGCCGAAGCGAGCCTAGAGACTTAGCCCACCTTGCGGTAATGCTCCATGTTATTATGGATGCAGTAAATAACATAGGAGTAATCATAGCCGCATTGGTTATTTGGCGCACCAAATACGAGGGAAGATTCTATGCAGATCCAGGCGTGAGCATGGGTATATCATTAATGCTAATCTTCTCCTCTCTTCCAATAAGTATGCTGCTCTTGTACTGTCCTTCTTTCCAACCCATATGTTACTGACTAGTCTAATAGTCAAAAATGCCGGTGCAATAATGCTACAATCGGTTCCATCTGGTATAAACATCAGCAATGTCAAGCATGACATTGAAAACATTGCAGGCATTCTGTCTATCCATGAGCTACATATATGGAGTTTATGCCAGAGGAAGACAGTCGCTTCAGCCCATATTGTTACGATTGAGACGGATCTGAAAACATTCATGAAGCAAGCCAAGCTTATTAGGGAATGTTTGCATGCATATGGCATCCACAGTGTAACGCTACAAGCTGAAGCATCAAACGGGGTAATTATAAATGGCACAGGTGCGGACGAGAAATGTCAGATGGTTTGCGGAAGTCTATGTGAAGATTTGGCCTGCTGTCCATGAGTGTAGCAGGAGGATGTTACACTAGGGAAAGTCCTTGTAACTACTGAAGGTTCCTTTGTTCCAGATTAGAATGAGGGTACACACCAGTATCTCATTCAAGTAACGATATGTTCACACACGTTGTAAACTAAGAAAAAAAGTTACGCTTTTTCCTTCATATGTCATATTTGACTAAGGGTGGCGTTCTCATCGTCTCATTATCCCATCGTCCCATCTTTGACAAATGTTCGGATGAAACGATTGTGCGAACCAGTTTTGCGAACCATTGTACATGTGAGATTGAAACGATTGATACAACTGATGTGCACACATGAATTCTATGGTCCGCCCCACATGTCTCATTGTTCTTCCATTTAGGCAAACGGACTTATCGCCATGTGCTTACCCCACAATTCTCCGATAAGAAAGTCCTATGAATTTCCCCTCCAATTTTTTTCTTCCCAAGTTCCACCACCCTTCGAAATCGCATATCAATCACCCAACTCTCAAAATGAAGATTGAAGACCTCCCCGATGATGCGCCTGCATCTGCGCCTGCTCCGGTACCAGGTCAAGACTTTGATCTCCTTGCGCAAGCCATGTCCTCCGCCTTCCCCGGCTTTGCACCTTCCAACTCTGATCCCTCTTCCACAACTCCCTCTCTCCCCCCTTCCCTCGCCTCCCTGCGCGATAAATCCGGTCCCGAAATTCTCGCTTCCCTGAACTCCACTCCCCTGTTCATGACCGAACTCGAAGAGAATGACGAATTAGAAGCTTTCAAAGCATTGGCCTATGAAGGAACACCATTAGAAATCGCTTCCAATTTCAAGGAACAGGGAAATGATAGTTTCAAGGAGAAGAGGTTAGCAGACGCAAAGGAGTTTTATACGAAGGGTGTGAATATTTTGCTGGCTGAGGTGAGGAGGAGACAGAGGGGGGAGAAAAGGTCTGGAAATGTGCCGGAGGAGAAGGAGGATGAGATTGTGGAGGAGGTTAAGATACTTGAGGTGTTGCTTGTTAATAGAGCGATGGCGCATTTGGGTCTCAAGAATTATAGGAGTTGTGTGTTTGATTGTGGAGCGGTGTTGAGGATCAATAATAGAAACACGAAGGCGTTTTATAGAAGTGCGAAAGCCCTACTGGCGTTGGGAAGGATAAAGGAAGCGGATAATGCGTGTGCAAGGGGGTTGGAATTAGCTGCGGATGACAAAGCGCTGTTAGCTTTGGCTGGAGAGATTATGAAGAAGAATGAGGAGATTGAGGCGAAGAGGAAGAAGGAGGTTGAGCGACTGGTGAGGGAGAAGAATATAGAGAAGATATTAAAAACGTCATTGGCGGCGAGGGAAATCACTTTACGGATGACGGATAAGCCACCAGAAATGGAGGACGCGAAGATCGAATTAGTGCCCGATCCATTGGATCCGATTAATTCGACCTTATCCTTCCCAGCTCTCTTACTATATCCTCTTGCAGCAGAATCGGATTTCATCAAGTCATTTAATGAGATGGATACTGTGGGACAACATTTGGAATACATATTACCACTTCCATGGGACGTTAAAGGGGAATATAGAGATGAAAAGGTGGTGGAGTGCTACATGGAAAAGAAAAAGGGCTCTTTGATTAAGGTGGGAAGAAAAGTTACACTATTGAAGGTCTTAAATGGTGGGGAAGTGGTGGATGGTGTTGTGAGCATTTATGTTGTGCCGAAGCAGAAAGCAGCAGGATGGATAGAAGAATGGAAAAGAAAGAACGTAGTAGTAAAATAAATGATATCTTTAGGTGAACTTCTAAAAGTTCCTTTCTTTAATTTCTTAATATCTCTCGTATTGTGTGAGCGAGAACTTTGACAGAACCATGTCTCTTGAGTTCATGTTTGAAGAATACACCGCCTCGATGACTCTGCATAGGTACCTAATATGTCAACAATCACAATCCTCACACATTCAATCACCATAAGAGAGGCAACCATAGATATCAAAATACATGGCAATTTAAATGCATCAATCCCACAACATATAAGTACATACAATGCAAAACTGTAACCCTAAATATAAACAATCTTCTTTTACCCCGGTCATTAACCCTTTTTCTACTCCACTCTACCAACCATCCACCCATACAACCATTCTAGCCACACCAGCTCAGTCTGACTAATCTAGCCAGACTAGCCAAACCAGTCCCTCTCTACTCTAGTCCCCATACCTCCTCTAATATTTTCCTCTACTACTAATCCCCCGTACCCACCCAACCTTTCCCGAATGTGAAATTAACCATGAAACACTTGAGATGAAAAAAACAAACAAGATGCGCAAACCATGTATGCACGCAAGAGAAAAGAAAAGAAAAAGTCTTGAGCAGTTCAGATATGATCTGATCAAGCCAGACGACAAATGCTCATGTATGAACCACCCACTCAATGGTACTCATCCTAGCTCGACTGATCGAATACGAGGATGAGGATGAACCCTGGGCAACCAGCTTTGAGAACTTTACTTTCACATACTAAGCGCTCTCCTTCTCTTGACCCGCGGCCCATCACTATCCCCCTCATCTTTAATCCACTTCGCGCTCCCCATCAACGGTGTGCCTACGGCGGATACACTCGGTAAAGAAGGTAGTGCAGCACCTGCTTCGCCATCTTTAACACTAAGTTTCATCAAGAGCCAAGCTGCCTTCTTTTCATCACCAGCTGCGTTTGTGATTTTATCTCCCGAGATTCCTTCTCTCGCCATTGTAGTACGCTGATGGTGTTGCACCATATTCGTTGCATGTGCGCGAGGACCAAAGGTAATAGCTCTATCGTCGCCAATAGGACTCTTTTCATCACCAGTAGCACTAGCGCTTTCTTCACCGTCGTATTCTTCATCTGTAGGATGAGGACGGTGAACATCTCGTTCTCTATCTCTTGCATCGGAGACATTTCCATCTAGTTCTTCCGCACGTCGCTTGGCTCTCCAGCTAGCTGTCATGTCGGCGAGTCCGCCTATACTTCGCGGAATGGCACTTAGCCATGGGTTTGTGCCGCTGTGTCCAATGACCATAGCACCGTTCACACTCATGTGTGGGTTCATCAATTTATGATTATGAGTATGACCATAATGAAGACCTTGATTGTGTCCCAGACCATGACCACCCAACCCCATTCCCATCCCGGAGATGTTAATTCCGGCATTAGCGGAATGGGAATTGATGTTCTGATGCTGATGATGATTCATCGCATTTGACAAGGAATGCGAAGGGCCGTTAGGAAGATACGATCTCGCATGGATACCCCAGTTTGCACCCACAAGACCGGATGTAGGAGTTACTGGCGAACAAAAGTATGCAGCATCACCACTTGATGTCTCGCTCGCAGCATCGTGATCAGTACTGCTCTCCGCATAAGGACTCTCGCCACCATACGCTCTTTTGAGTCTTAGTCTTCGTTCGAGATGACTGCTTGAAGTTGTTGGGGGCGTCATGATGTTTGTGCGAATGAGATAATTGGAGCTTTGCTGCTGGGGGCTGGCGGAGTCGCGAGGTGTAACGTTCGTGGAGGATTTAGGGGTGAAGGATGTGTAGTGGAGACGATAAGATTCGGCTTCCGCGGTGGCGGCACGGATTATATTGGGGTCGATAACCATACGGCCATGTTCTGGAGCGTCAGGTGAAACGCACTGAGATGGGAAGGAGGGACCGAAAATTGGAATCAATGCTGGAGCGATATAAGAGCAAAAGGTGGTGCAAACAGCGAGAGCGCAGGAATATGGCATCCAGTAACCTGGAACGGAATCAGTATTGGGGTCTCAACTGGTTTTTATTGTTGCATTGTAATAACAATAGAAGAATCTTAGAATGTTCGAAAGAAAGAAATAAACTATGCATTCGGTATTGATTCTTGATGAAAGCTGAGATGAGAGAGGACGAAGACGTACCTTGGGCTGCTAAAGCGCCACCAGTGATGCTGTGCGTGATTTCCTTTAGGCCTGGGTTCATCCCGAGCATCTTGGCCGGAGTTGTCTGTAGATGATCAGATGAAATTAGCCATCTTGAGTACACGCAGCCTGATGAATGAAGCTTGCTTACCTTGGAATATTTACAGCACTTAAAAAAAGGAGTGATGCGAACGAGCCCAACATTATAATCCCACATAACAGTGTACACTCTATCCTCACCAGGAAGTTTAAATGTGTACTGAAATACTGCAAGCAAAAAGTCAGCTCTGGTAAGCTTATCGGAAAGAGTCAACTTGGCATAGACAGAAGCATACCTTCGAAGCTCTCTCGACCAGTCTTTTCCAAGAAGTTCTTTTTCTCGCTATTATAAGGGATATGGCGGCAATAATCTTGAATCTTACCAAGTGGATACACTTGGAATTTTGAGACTTCTCGCATAGTCTCCTCGCTCAGATGTTCAAACGGTGGAAAATTTACATCGCCCTTAATCTTAGTACCCTTGGCGAAAACTGCGCCGTCCTTAGCCATCTTTTGTTTCTTGATGGACGAGGATTGAATGGGTAATAGGGTATGCCCATAAGAGGACGATGAGGTACAAAGCGACGATGGAGGACTTGATGATATTCGAGTGCTTCGCGGTTCTGACTTAGCAGGATTGAGTAGCGATGCTACAGAGAGCATAGTGGGCGGTGAGTGGTGGAAATGAGTTCAACAGAATCTTGTCTCCTTTGAATCTGCAGGCTGAATGCCTCTTTTTTCGAAAGCGAACGAACTCTCTAAAAGAAACGAGGGCTAGGTAATTTCCAAATTTTCTCGGTACAGTAAATGAAAAAACTAGTGTTTGAATCTGGCAAACAGGAAAACAGTAATGGACTGTTCTTGGATCCTTATGAAGCGATTTGAAGCACAATAATGAACGAGCTTCAACGGCTTCACTTTCGTCAGTGTCAACTAGCGATGCAATTCCTGCAGTCCAAGGATGGATGTCTTTGGATCAAATCAGTATTCTCGAGCTGGAGGCAGTCTTTGTTGGCAGTTGTCTGAGAATCAACCAGTAGAATATCAATCGTCCGTTTGTTGGTGCCCACCGCTCTTCCAAAGCTCGAAAATAAGAGGCGTCCACTTAGCAATTGCAGACTCCGGGGTAAGTTGGGCAGGGATGGCCTACTTGGTATTCCGACAAGGCGAAGGAAATTAATTCTATCAATTTTCTACAGCTTCAAGGTGTGGGATTTTCCTTGAATTGACAAAGGCCGAGATAACGAGACCATAAATCCAAACGACATTTAAGAAGCTTCTATTCAGATTCGCCGCTCCCGTGTCCGTCAACATAAAAAGCCATCACGGCCACCAAGCATCCCGCATATGGATTGCAGAGCATATCGAGGCAAGACGTTTCACTACACTAAGAAAAAAGCAATATTTACCGACTTCAGTACCATCAATTCGGCTGCGTGACTGCACAGGGGTGGCAAGCCAGGCTGATCAATTAAGTTTGACAACAACAAATATTGTGCTACAGCCCGATCGGGAACATGGCTTGTTTGAATGTGGATAGCAAAAAGGTTGCTGGACGTATCTGCTGGCCGAGATGTCTTGGGCCGGGTGCCCGCAGTACTTGCGGATGATTTACAGTAAGTGAAAGCCACATTTTCATAGATAGACAAAGAAATCCATCCACCATAAGTGGCACTATCTAACGCAAGATTGCTTGACTCGATGCACGTGGACAACACATCTTCTATCTGTCGGAAAGTAGAGGTGCTAGAGAATTAACATATCAATTTCATGACTATCAAAATCTGAATTTGAAAAGTGGGTACCATCCATCACTATCACTTCTCATAGTCTTCATTGAGAAACACCTCGTTAGGGACGCTTTAAATAAACATCATGTCCCCATCCGCCATTATCACATCAAAGCAAATTTCACCCTTTCCCCTAGGAACTTCTTCTACGGGCCTTCGAGAATTAAATGAGAAAAAATACTCTGATCACACAACTAATGCGAGGACTGGTACTGCAGCTGTCACTTGAGAAGCATGGTAAATTCTACGGGAATATGCGGGTAAGCGTAAATCCGGAATGCGTGTTTGGCTGCTCTACTGCCCCAACTTGGTGATGGAAATGGTCATTAGTGTGCACGTCATAAAGACATGGCAACCAGGCTGGCATTTGTGGAGATTTCTACCTCAATAGATGTGATGGCATGTAGCAAGCTTGAGAGAGAAAGCAGAAAGATGCAAAACAAACACGAAAGTCAGGATTTGGTGGCAAAGAAACTGATGTCTGAAATGATCCTCGCAGTATGGTAGCTAGCCTTATCCAATGAGCAATTTCTGAGATGCTACCATACCCATACACCCTCGAGTCGCAGTTGCTAAGACAATGTCAGTGCGGGTGACCCAAATTGGATGAAAGGTGCAGCCACCCGTCGACCTTGTCGTAAAAGGCATTGCCATAGGCCAACCACGTTGTCGCCAATGCACCTGGACAAACGAAGAAGAAGAAGGGTAAGTTTAATAAGAAAAAACGATAGGACAACATGCGCCTTATGCAAGTCATTACGCCTACTTGTAATGCCCACAGCCCCTGGAAGAGACTCGACGAGATCTTCATGCAATGAAAGGAGAAGGCAGGGACACCTTTACTTCGATGCACTTTGTGAGACCAAATCGCTTCTCCCTCATTTTATTTGCTTCGGGCCTTCGGTTTCAAAATTTACCTGACTTTATTGAGGATTTGAATCGAAAATCAAACACATCTTTCGGGTCAGAACCGTCTTATATACCATTTTTCCCGATTTGCAAGCAATATTCCTTGACCATTATAGTATTAAGAAAAATAGAAATAGAGCCAATACCCAGTTACCCTACTATACGATACTATGCACTCCGCTATTGAGGGTCAGTCCTACCTGTAAGGTCCTGCTTCCCAAGCTATACCGGATGATCTTCTGACAGCCGTTGGAGTTTCAGATCGTGGAGAACGCGTGGGTACAATAAACCTTGATACACCAGATCCATTTTAAGGAATTGGTATAACGCAACGGGAGGAAGATGTCGGCAGGATGCGTTATTCGCATCGGAAACATCTTTCTCAACGTGAAATTTCTGTTTGAAGTAACGCAAGAGGTGAGTCTTCCGATGTCAAAGTTTTAATTGAGTAGTACGAATCATGAAAGAAGATCCTGTACTGTATCTCTACAGTTTCTTTGTCGCTCGCTCGCTTTTCTCTCTCTGCGTGCAGTGAATCTCTCTCCCTCTCGCGTTATCTTCTCGCCTGGGATTTCTTTCAAAGGACAGTAGCAATGGATCAAACTTTTCGGATAATTTTTTTTGTTTTCGCGATATTTATTGTAACATTACAATACAGGGCAAAGGTTAGGTAGATAGAGCTAGTACAGTAGAGAGCACAGTGTACAGTACTTTATTTTGTACGACACCAGATATTTGCGAGTGATGGGAGGAATAGAGAGAGAGAGAGAGAGAGAGAGAGAGAGAGAGGAAAGGATCCAGACGAAAGGCCAAGTGCATATTGAGAGAAACAGCAAAAAGATCAAAATACCAGACGAACATGGCGAAGTAAATCCATTGGTGGTCCATTGGCCCACTGTTGTATGGAATTATATGGGTTGGGATAAATCTATTCTGTGCTATGCAGATGGTTAAGACCTTGATTAGGTAATCTGTACAGAGTGTAAATTTATCATTGGAAGAATTTAGAGCTTATAATTGGTTAGTCTATTTATGGTTAGGCCAAGAGCTAACCTTCAACAAGCCTTACTGTATTGGTACTAGCTCATATTGAGACGCGATTTATCAATGTTTATTTACTTTTTTGAAATTCACAAAAGATCACATACAACGACAAAGATCAAGGGGAAGTTTTCCTTTGGTCATGCACTCTTTCTTCAACTTCACAGTTTGATCAGATTTTTGCTTACTCACTTTTTGGATCAAGTCGTTCTCTAGAAAAAAGTTAAAAGAAGTTCGTCTAGTTATAAGGTATTCTATTTATTGTACTACCATTCTCTTACCTCGGGACTTTTTTTTCATATTTTGAGGAACAATCTGTTTCTCTCTTTAATTCATCATGGACGACGACTCGATGAGTGATGTGCCAAGCTTCCATATGTCAGACGATGAGTCTGATAACTTTGCTCCCACAGTGGTATGTTGTTCCGATACCTTTTCAGTTACACAAAATGCACTGCCCAACAAACACCATCTTCAACAACCAACTGACACTTACAATCTAGAAGGCTAAAGGGAAGACTACTGTAAAAAAACCTGCAGCCCCAAAAGCGAAGGCAAAAACAACCAAGGAGCCAAAAAACCCCAAAGTCCCGAAAACTACCAAGACTACGAAAACCACAAAGAACATTCAAACCACCCTCAATATGGCTCCCAAGAAGCGGGCGAGGTCAGGGAGCGACGATGAGGACCAGCAATCAGATAATGACTCATCCAATGATGCGTCGCAGTTGTCCAGTACCCCGCCAAATGCGAAGAAGCAGAAGAAAGCCCCAGCCGCCAAAAGACAGGCTACTGAAGCTCTGCACGATGTCGAGAACGAAAGTATACTGGAAATAGAGTCTAAACCCAAGAAGACGAAAACCTCAACGGAACAGTACCAGAAACTCACTCAACTTGAGCACATCATCAAGCGCCCAGATACATATATTGGCTCCGTTGAGAAGACGGAACAGACTATGTGGGTATTCAATTCCGAGAATAAGGAGATGGAACTGCGAAAGGTTACATTTGTGCCCGGTCTCTACAAGATCTTTGACGAGATCATGGTCAATGCCGCAGACAACAAACAAAATGACCCCAACATGAAGAACATAAAAGTGGTCGTGGATCGTGAGAAGGGTGAAATTAGTGTTGAGAACGATGGTAGAGGTATTCCCGTGGAAATCCACGAGGTGAGTCATTTAGTCACCCTTTATTTTTCTATCTTTTCCCATGATGATTACACATGAGTTTCATGCACCACTCACATAACCCTTTGGGATGTTGATTCGAGCCAATGCCCTTGTTTCTCCAGAATGAACACATACATACGCCCCGTCTCAGAATGTTTACAAGTACTGACATCTTGTCTAGAAAGAGAAGATTTACATTCCGGAGATGATCTTTGGACATCTCCTTACTGGTTCCAACTACGATGATGACGAAGCCAAAACAACTGGTGGTCGTAATGGTTACGGAGCAAAACTTTGTAACATTTTCAGTACGGAGTTCACATTGGAAACACAAGATTCCAATAGCGGCAAGAGGTACAAGCAAACTTGGACTGACAATATGAGCAAGATGGGCAAGGCGAGAATCTCATCTAGCAAGAATGCCGACTTCACCAGAGTTACCTTTACTCCCGATTGGACAAAATTTAAGATGACGGGAATTGACGACGATTTTGAAGCTATGGTGAAGCGCCGAGTGTACGACATGGCTGGAACTGTCAAAGGCGTCAAGGTTTACCTCAATGGAACACAAATCAAGCTTGACTTCAAAAAGTACATCGAAATGTACGCCAAAGCAATCAATAAGGAACGCGGTTCTGATGATTCCAGCGCGAACACTGTTATAGTTGAGGATTCCAAAGGCCATCCAAAATGGGAAGTCGGGTTCGCTGTTTCCGATGGTTCTTTCCAACAAGTCTCATTTGTCAATTCAATTGCTACAACTTCTGGTGGGACTCATGTCAATTATATCGCCGACCAGATTTGCGACAAATTGTTAGAGGTCGTTAAGAAGAGGAATCCTAAAGGTGCACTCTTGAAGGCCAATCAAGTTCGCAATCATATTTTCTTGTTTGTCAATTGTCTGATTACAAACCCTGCATTTACCTCCCAAACAAAAGAGCAATTGACTACGAGAAAACCACAATTCGGGTCCAAATGCGTCTTAACAGAGGATTTTCTGAAGAAGATTGGCAAGACCGAAGCGGTAGAAAATATTCTCAATTTTGCAGCAAAGAAGGCTGATCTAGAGTTGGCAAAGAGTGATGGAAATAGACGTTCACGCATGAATAATCCCAAACTTGTGGATGCAAATTTGGCAGGAACAAAACGTGGTCACGAATGTACTCTAATTCTCACCGAAGGTGACTCTGCAAAGGGTCTTGCAGTTGCTGGTCGAGCGGTTCTCGATCCAGATCGCATTGGCGTTTTCCCTCTTCGTGGAAAGCTGCTCAATGTGCGTGATGCCTCACACGACCAGATTGCAAAGAACGCTGAGATTCAGAACATTAAACAATTCTTGGGGTTGAAGCACAAAACCACTTACAAGGACACTTTAGGGCTTCGATATGGTCATCTAATGATCATGGCAGATCAAGATCACGATGGTAGTCATATCAAAGGATTGTTGATCAACTTTTTGCAAGTACAATATCCCAGTTTACTGAAGTTGCCAGAGTTCTTTCGAGAGTTTATCACTCCGATTGTCAAAGTATGG
This sequence comes from Botrytis paeoniae, assembly GCA_004786145.1. Lineage (NCBI taxonomy): Eukaryota > Fungi > Ascomycota > Leotiomycetes > Helotiales > Sclerotiniaceae > Botrytis > Botrytis paeoniae. The sequence goes on from PQXI01000114.1 coordinate 95,376, forward strand.
AAAGGACCAAACCCTAATAAGCCTACCAACTTACGATCCTTTTTCACCATGCCCGAGTATGAAGAATGGAAGGAGTCCAACAACAACGACAAATCATGGAAACATAAGTACTATAAGGGTCTGGGTACGAGCAAACCTGAAGATGCGCAAATTTATTTCAGTAATCTCGATGTCCATCTGAGAGAATTCGAAACCATTAAACCAGAAGAAGAAGAAATGTTGGATCTTGCTTTCTCAAAAAAGAAAGCAGATTCTCGTAAGACATGGTTAGGAAACTTTGTACCTGGTACCTACCTGGACCACACTGATAAAATGCTCACCTATGACAATTTCATCAATAAGGAGTTGATCCTATTCAGTATGGCGGACAATATGCGTTCCATTCCTTCCGTCATTGATGGTCTCAAGCCTGGACAACGGAAGGTCATGTATGCTTGCTTCAAGCGGAACCTCATAAACGATATGAAGGTTGTGGAACTCGCTGGTTATGTCAGTCAAATTTCCGCCTATCATCATGGTGAAGCTTCAATGCAAATGACCATTGTTGGCCTTGCTCAGAACTTTGTTGGTTCCAATAACGTCAATTGTCTTGAGCCGAGTGGAAATTTCGGTAGTAGACTTCAGGGTGGTAGTGATTCTGCTAGCGCCCGTTACATTTTCACAAGACTATCGCCATTTGCGAGAAGAGTCTACTCCGCTCTCGATGACCCAGTTCTTGAATATAATATCGATGATGGTAAATCGATTGAGCCTGTTACCTACTTCCCTGTCGTTCCCATGGTTCTGATCAACGGCGCAGAGGGTATTGGTACTGGTTGGAGCACAAATATTCCAAACTACCATCCCGTGGAAGTTGTGAACAACTTGAAGCGTCGCATGGGTCGTCTAGATGACAGTGGTGAAGAGAAACCATTTGAAACAATGATGCCGTGGTTCCGTGGATGGAAGGGTACCGCTGAGCCTGCTGGTCCAGATCGTTACAAGTTCAATGGTATTATTCGAGAAACTGGTGATACCGAGGTTGAGATTACAGAGTTGCCTATTCGAATGTGGACCGATGACTTCAAAGCTAAACTCGAAGAGATTATCAAGGCCGAAAAGGTCCCATCGTTCATCAAAGATTACAAGGAATTCAACGATCACAAAAACGTGCACATGATCATCCAGATGGATGACAAACATATGAAGGAAGCTTTAAAAGAAGGTCTTGCCGAAAAGTTCAAGCTGAATAAGACTGTCGCAACCTCCAATCTGGTGGCCTTTGATCATAGGGGCCAGATTCGCAAATACGACAAAGTTGAGGATATTCTTGAGGAGTTTTACGAGCAGCGCCTAAAGATGTACACTGTTCGTAAAGCACATTGGATGAAGAAACTCAATGTGGAGTATCGCAAGCTCACCAATCAAGCTCGATTCGTTACTGAAATCATTGAGAATAAGTTAATTGTCTCGAAGAAGAAGAAGCCAGTCCTCGTTGCAGAGCTCCGAAAGCGCGGCTATGAAGGATTCCCAAAGATTACCGATGCGAAGAAAGCTGGCGAGACTGACGATGTGGTTGAAAATGAAGAAGAGCTCACCGCTGATGAAGACGCTGGAGCTAGAGATTATGATTATCTTCTTGGCGTAAGTAACCTCATATTAACTTTGTTATTACATACTGACTTTTCACTAGCTACCAATTTGGTCTCTCACCCAAGAACGCGTCGACAAATTAAACAAACAGATGTATGATAAGAAAGACGAGATCGACACACTCCACAAGCTCAGCGAAAAAGACTTGTGGTGCGAAGATCTTGATGCATTTGTCCTGGAGTGGGAAGACCAACTCAAGCAAGATGCGGAGATCACTAAGACTATCCGCAATACAAACCGACGTCGTTCAAACAAGATTGGAGCAGGTGGAAAGCCTATTGGAAAAGGTCGAGTAAAGAAGGAAGATGAAGAATTCACTGTTGGTGCAAAGAAAAAGGCTCCAGCTAAGCCATTGAAGGCAGATCCAACAAAGGGAGTTACAAAGGTGCAGAGCAAGCCTCATCAAGGATTCATGGATATGTTCTCCAACAAACCCAAACCAAAATCTGTTGGTCGCTTTGATGGCGGTGACGACTCGGGGATGTCTGATGATGATTTCGCAGCATTGGCGGCTCCCGAAGCTGATGGACCCAAACTTGATGCTGGTACTGGACGAAGCAAGCGTGCAGCCGCAAGCGCACCAAAGAAATGGATAGTGGATGATGACGACGAAAATGAGAGCGATGATGATAACCTTCTCGGTGATATTGATAACATGGTCAAGGGTATAGGTGGCAATGATAAACAAGATGCTGTCACGGGAAATTCAAGACTCTCTTTGTTTGCAATGTCAACAAGCAATGGCGACAGACCTAGCAGTAGCACGGGTTTACCTAAGCAAAAATCTAAGCCCAGCAAGGTGGTCGATCTTTCCGAAGATGAAACTAACTACGAAATGCTTGCTAGAAGTTCCCCTCAAAAGCCTCCAGCCAAAGACGAAGTTGACGGTTTCTTGTCTTCTGATGATGACGTTATTCCGGTGGCCTCCAAGAAGGCTCCCATTCAGAAAGCAAAGGCAACGAAAGAAACATCGAAGCTGAAGAAAGCCCCAGTTGCCAAAAAACCTATTGCAGAGCCTGAGTCAAAGCCTGCTTCCCATTCACCAGCTGCGAAGGCATATGCAGCGAAACAAAATCGCCTCCTGCAAATTTCTAAAACAATCGGTTACAACGAGGATAATAGTGAGGATGAGGATATGGAAGAAGCCCCACCGCTGCCAGCAAAGCCTGCTCCCAAAGGTAGACAAGCCAGCTCTAAGGCGACTGCGACTAAATATGCCCTCAGTGACGATTCAGATGAAGACGTTGAAATGGAAGATGCTGCACCACCCAGAAAAGGTACTAACGGTAAGGCTGCTTCCAAGCCAGCTTATATCAGCGATGATGAGGATGACTCCATTGTCCCTCCTCCTAAACGAGGTGCCAAACCAAAAGCTGTGCCCAAAAAGTCCGCCCTTAGCGATGACGAGGACGACTCCATTGCCCCTCCTACGAAGCGAGGCACTACGTCTAAAGCCGCTTCCAAGAAGTCTGTTAGTGATGACGATGATGAGGATGAGTCAATCGCTCCTCCTCCCAAACGTTCTACAAGTTCGAAGCCTGCACCTAAGAAGCAAGTGAAGCCAGTCGTTAAAGATGATGAGGATGACGAGGAAGATGAGCTGGACTCTCCACCCAAACCAGTTGCGCGCGGAGGCCGTGGTCGTCCAGCAAGACCTGCTGCCGCTGCCAAGACCAAGAAGCCAGTTTATACCATCGATTCGGACGATTCGAATGATGATGACGTTGATGATGTTGATGAGTCTGCATTGGTGGAAGATGATGAAAGCGAGGATGACTTCAGCGAGTAAACGGATAACATATTTTCTATGTTCCGGAGTTTATGGGTGGGATACTCAGCTCGTCACTGTGATTTAGTCTTCTAGGAAAGACTGTTATGCGAAATGGTTTCTTTGCCTTAGGATATCAATTTGTGCATCAAGGGATTTTGTGTGCAAGCGAATGGGATCGGTTTCCCACTACACTCTTTTAGTAGACCATTCGTATGCGTATAGTATTTGATCAATACATAGGTAGCCAATTATAAAATACATCTTTCTTTGTAAAAACAAAACTACAACCAATTTTTGAGGATTGAAGATCTTTGGTGATTGTGATATGTGGTGATCAATATTGTTTTGTAAGGATGCTCTCAATGGTTCGACCCTGACAGACCTCTTGTGATGATCAGCATTTATTTTTAGATGATCATAGCATAACAATAATAAGTAAGTCTTTGCCTTTCGTACCATCCTAACTCTATGTATGAAGTAGGTAGGTAACATTATCTGACCTCATCGACCTGGGTAACCTTGGATAAAGAATTAATTCATAAATATAGAATTGTACAATCAATTATGTGAGTAGCTACGTATTTCTTGATCATTGGTACAATTGAAAGTCTAGGATCCGACTTCACTTTACACCTTAGGTAATCTTAGTAGTATATATTTATACTAAAGGTATTCTGTTAATATTAGTCTGGCCCCCAAATAAATTGATCAAGTACCAACAACGAACTATCCTATCTATCTATCCATCCTCTTTTGATAGATATCTGTCCGTTCTGCCAAACATCCCACTATCCCAGACCCGTTTTACCCAAGAATTCAGAGACAAGAGGCAAGAAAGTGAGTGAGTCCCGAGTCACAAATTTCAGAGAGAGTCAGTCCAGACTGAAAGTGCCATTTTATTGACTCTATTTGGTCCGTACTCCACTAGGTTATTTGCTCTAGAATTCTTAAGGTAGGTTCTACCGTCGCGCTAGTGGGTGCTAGATGGTACTATGACTAAAGGAGAAGAGGTTAGTTCAGGGGTAAGTGGTTAGTGGTAAGTGGATGGGGATGTGGATGGTTGGGTAACGCCTATCATTGATGTGGTGGTTGGTACTAGGTTAGCCTTCGGATGGATAGGGATAGATGATTGGGGTGATTGAGGTGATTGAGGTGAGGGAGGTGAGTGAGGTGAATGAGTGAGATGATTGAGCAAATGGAGATAACTGAGATGATTGAGATGTTACTAATCCTGATATCGCTATCTACTATCATACTTTGTACCTACCTAGCACCTAGGTATTGTCAGATGTGAGATCACTAAACCTAATCTCTTCTCGGCGTCTATGATGTATATATCTGGGTATATGATTGGACTGAGTTGGATTGAGTTGAACTGAGAAGCACGATGTGCCATGAACCAAGGACTTATTTGACATGGGCCATGGTGGGTGGATAAATAAATACTGTACTCTGACTCTGTGGATGCATGTGTCTGCAGGTGTGTCTGCACAAAAGCAGCAGAAGAGTTACATTTCCCCTGAAATTATGCTTCAACCCCCTTAATGCTTGTTTCTTTCTCTTCTTAGCCAATGGCTCATTCCACTTTTCCCATATTCCTTGTCGTCCAAAAGTTTGATAACTTGGCTTGGGGGGGATTTGATTCGTCCTTACTAGATCAAGCTTCCCTCAATTCAATCCACCGTGAAATTTGTATTCAATATCTACCGTGTACCTACCTACCTACTACCTACTACTACCTACCAGTGCCTACCTATGCTCCGTTCACTTGTAGAGACTCAAGAGTAGAAAAAGATGTGCAAATTACCCATCGACCTATGATCTTTCACCAATCACCCCCCTCAAATTACTTTTGGGCTATCTCACCGCTGCATCCATCTGCATCCATCTGCATCCATCCTAGCAGATTCCTATCGACTCCTTCCCCATCCTTTTCATCATACTCTGACTACCATCTCTCACTACACTATATGAAGGTACGGACGGACAGCACAATAATAATAAATATAATACTAAGGAATTGTTTATACAAACGTTATGTACCTATGTATAGTTGATGGAAGGGAAGGGAAAGGAAAGAAAAAAAAAAACTAAAAAATCTGATACATTATTTTCCTTCTTGTCAGTGAGATATAATTTTACAATCAACATACTCATATTTATATGAGAGAAAAAGTCACTCTTTTCAGTCATCATCTCCAATCTCTAATCTCCCATCGCCCATCTCCATCTCCATCTCCATCTCGATCACCAGTCACTCGCTCACTCACTCACATACCACTCACTTACTCATTTCACCTATCTATCCACCTCCACCCCTTTCTTCCGAAAACCACTTTGTACCCTCATTTCAATTTGTACATACTTACATATTTCACGACTTTCACGATAACCTGGTTTTACGTTTAACTTTCAACGGCTGTCGTCAAGCATTGCATTTACCACCCACGTTTCCTTGAAACATCAAACATCCGATCTCCGTGCGCGCGTCCATTTCTCCTCTGTCCACCTACTTTGCCATCTAACAAAGTGTGACAGCTTGTTTGTGAACATTCATCGACTGGACTCATCGAATTGTGCAACCAGTAATAAATTATCTCTCAGGTTACACTCAAAGGGGGTTCTGCTTTGGGAATTCTTCCACCTCGGGTCATCCAAATTTGTTTGTTTGTGAGAAGAAAAACTAAGGGTAAACAGTGAAGGTTGGACTTTTTTTTTTGATTGTTTTAATTACAGTGGAGTGAACCAATTTTTGAACAGAGGTTGGGGTGCCTTTATTGTCATTCCGACCTGTTTATCTTACTGCAGCGCGACGACGTTCGTTCCTGAGACTTCGAGGCCAGAATGGAATCCACCCTGGATCGAGTTGTGGAGGATAGAATTCACCAGGAGGGACAGGCTATGCAGCATGATTCTATGGTTACAGTGCGGCTTTCCGAACCGCCAATTTTGACACTCGACACGAAGAGACATTCCGACAAAATCATCACAAATGAGGAACTGGAGACGAGCGAGGCGATAAATACTCCTACTGACAAAAGGCAGACGATAATGAGTATAATGGATGTAACAGGGAAGGAAACGGAAACTGGCAGTCTCGAAGATTCGCCAAGAATTACAATGGTAGATCCAAATGGCAATGAAGTGCCCACGCCTACAGGCTCAGAATCAGCAGAATCGGAACAAAATAATTCGAGGAGGGCAAGCGATAGCTCTGATACATCAGTAGAGGAGGTCAATTGGGAGGAATTGGAGAAGACAGAGGAACAACAGCCGAGAAGTCAAGATTCTGATGATGTAAGGTTATGAAAGACGCGTACATTTTCTATTACTGACATGTTGCAGTCCACAGCTTTGCTGCTAGCCAGACTTGAGCAAGAAAACAATGCGATCGCCTCGAACCCGAAGTCTGGTATCGCAAAAGTTCAAAAGGTTGAGAAACAACGAGCTCGTGCTCAATCCAGACCACCATCGATGCAACATCTCAAGAAATTGGTCAATGGCCCTACACCCTCAGCGCTTCGATACTCCGTCACCCCTCCACCCCCCATGACCGACCTCGAATTTTATGCCGCACTTGTACAAGACTACCCGAGAACTGCTCAATATTTACCTACATTATTGTCGAAGAAGATTAGAAGTGGTATTCCCCCGCCACTGCGAGGTGTAGTATGGCAGAGTATGTCAGGAGCCCGCGACAGACTATTGGAGGAGCAATTCGATAGACTCTGTGGCGAGTCAAGTCCATATGAAGGAATTATTGGCAAGGATTTGGGGCGAAGCTTTCCTGGTGTAGAGATGTTTCGCGATCCCGAGGGAGATGGACAGCGCATGCTGGGAAGAGTTCTTAAATGCTTCAGTTTATACGATCACAAAATTGGGTATTGTCAAGGCTTGGGATTTCTTGTTGGACCTTTATTGATGCACATGGGGGATAAGCAAGCATTCTGTGTGCTCGTACGGTAAGATATCAGCTATGCGACCTGTCACAATATTTGCTAATCATCTGTAGTCTCATGGAACATTATGACCTACGAAATTGCTTCCTTCCTGATCTCTCTGGTCTCCACGTTCGAATACACCAATTTCGAGAATTGCTAAAATTGCATCTACCGGCCCTATCAACACATCTCGATGTTTTACAAGTCGAACCTGCATACGTTTCCCAGTGGTTCCTATCATTTTTTGCTACTACTTGTCCTTTACCGATGCTTTTCCGAATCTACGATGTTATATTTGCCGAAGGTGCTTCGGAAACTATCATGCGAGTTGCCCTATCATTGATGAGAAAGAATGAAACCAAAATTTTGTCATGTACCGAATTTGAGGATGTAATGCAATTACTTCTCTCCAGGGGTTTATGGGATGTTTATCATTACAATGCCGATGAATTTGTCAATGATTTCGTTAGTCTGACAGGGATTGTAACACACGAAAGCCTTCAGAATTTAGAAGCGGGCTATCGGGAGTCTCAGATTGTTGACACTGCTATTCCATCGGACGTAGGATCAGCAGCCTCACGATTTCTCGGACGATTATGGGCTGGCTCTAATTCGTCAACAAGATCGGCCAATCTCACTCCTAGTCCAGGGCTTAGCGCCCCATCACGTCCCGTTAGTTTCTTGAGAAGATCCCCTTCAAAGCAGAGTTTAGCTTCTACACTAAATTCTATAGAGGGTAGCGGATCTGAAAGTATGCTTAGCACTTCAACGGATGCAACCAGCGTTTCTCGTGATTCAGCAACTGCTGATGGCGCCTCAATACGGGCTCAATCATTTGCTAGTGTCAGTGCAGCAAAAACTCCAGTCAACAAAGATAAAAACCTGCATAGTCAAATTGAAGATCTTTTGATGGCTCTAAGTGAGATGCAGCGAGATCATGCTATACTTGCTACAGAATTGCAAAGAGAGAGGGAGGAACGTGAAGAAGATAGGACTGCTGTGCAGCCGTTGATTGATGCATTGAGGAAGAAGACTAGTGAGGAAGCAGTGGAAAGCTCTGAAAGTGATGTCAGTGTTGAAACAGTGAAGGGAATGGATGTAATTGCAGAGGAAGCGAGTCTAGATGAAGTACCCAGAGATGAGGAGCTGGCGACACCCGACGTTGTTGACGAGTCGGAGATTAATGAAGTTACCACTCTCCCGATCATTACCGACGATATTTCCAATCTACTTGATATTGTGGAAGATCGTTTTCAAAATCCCGTCGAGAATCGGAGATCTTCTATGATGTTGACAAGATCTCAACTTCGTGAAGAGCTCGATCGATCGAAAGAACAGCTCCTCATCGAGACATCGAGGTCTCAGGAATTGAGCAGGCGTATTGTTGAACAAGACCAAGAAATCAGTAATTTGCGAGATCAAATCAGGGAAACCCAAGCTCATGTGCGGAATTCACATCAAGATAGACAACGATTGGAGAAACAAGTATATGATTTGCGGAATTCAAGGAAGAGTGCCCAGTCGACACCGGATGGTTCAAGAGATCATGAAATCGAGTGGGGCGTCAAAAGTGCAACCACAGGAGGACTTCGAGAATTGAAGCTTGTTCGCTCAAACTCCAATCGTTCGGTGGCCACAACTTACAATAAACGAAGTTCAAGCCTTATATCTCCGCAGAATCTCAAAGAGAATGAAAATTTCCGCGCTTCTACATCGTCTGAACAGCAACATTCTCCCAAGGACGACGTAGATTCCGATTCGTTAGTTCTTGAACTTGTACAAGCAAAAACCGCTGAAGCGGTTGCCAAACAAGAAGCAGAAGAAGCCAAGCTTAAATTAGAGAGCTTGAAGAAGATGTTGGCTGGATTACAAAATGGTGAAATGCCAACTGCGGGCTTTGGACATTCGTCAAAACCTAGTCTTGATAGGTCGATGACAACTATACCTGCAAAAAGTACTGTTCCCAAGAGTGAAACACCAAATGCGCCAGCTAGTGTACCAGCTACACCAGCACCAGCTAGCGGTGGTGGATTCTGGGGTTGGGGAAAGAAAGCTGCTGTTAGTACTGAGGGAAAATAGATATTTATTGATATAAAGGTTTCTTGGTGTGGATGTTTGAGATGTTGGGATGTTGGGATATGATACGTGTTGTTTAAAGCATTGGAGGATATGAAGGATGGGAAGAATTGATGAGAATGAATCGAACAATTGCAGGAGGTTCTTTTTTTCTTTTTTCTTAAGCTTGCTTGCTTATTATTGTTACTTGCTTTTGCCCTTTTGGTACATTTCTTCGACGCGATTTTTTGACTTTACAAGCAAAATACCCGAGAGTGCGTAGCCTTACGTAGATAGCTCTTTTATATTAGTGGAGGGGGTTTGCGGATGTAAGTTTATTGTTTATTGGTGAAAGCGGGGGTTGGGTGTTTATAGAAAGGATTTGGGGCTCTGAGATTAGGAGTGAGGGGGGAGGGGAGAGGGGGGAGCATTTTGCTTGGGATGTATAGTGTATGATGCATGGTTGGTGAAGTGTGGGAAGGTTCAGGGATGTAAGAAAAGGAGAGAGCGAGGGACTTGGTAGGCGAGGACTGGGTGGGGATAAATAGAGTGAAGAAAGATAGGAATAGAATGCAATGGTGATGAATTCTATATGATGATTTTACTTCGATATTATGTCGTGATGTGATGTGATGTGAAATGTTCTTGTCTTGTTTACGTACTGGGTGTGCCATATGTTTTATGTATGCATTTTGTGGTAGATGGGTATAGATGCATCAGTAAAACTCATAATTTCGCTATTTCGGTACTTCGTTCTGTAAGTCTGGAGGTGGACGAGAATAGGGAGGGGAATAAATGGATGGTAGATGGATAGAGGGAAGAGAGGGAAGAGAGGGAAGAGGGAAGAGGATGGACATAACAGAGTAGGGTACGTAGATATATAAATAGCAATTGGGGAGGTTTGTTCGGGGATGGGGGCTTTGATGGGGGCTTTGATGGGGACTGTGAGGAATGGGGATTTTGATGGTGAGTCTGGAGAGGTGAATTGGGGGTGAGGGGTGGGGGGTATGAGAAGCTTAGAGGATGGATGGAGAGATGGGTTGGACGAGGGTGTGGGGGGTGGGAATGTGGAGAGGTGAGGTCAAAGGGAAAGGGAAAGGGAAAGGGAAAGGGAACAGATATGAATAAGAATAGAAAAAAATATAAAGGTAAGAGATAGATAGATAAATAGATAGATAGAAAAGATAAATTAGTTGTGTGGAAGTTATGAGGGAGGGAAAATGGATCTAGAGAGGACTGTAGTGTAGTGTAGTGTAATATGATATGTTTATATATTATAGAATTCTAGAAAGAGAGGTGAAGAGAAGAAGGGGATAGAAAGAGAAGGATAAATAAAGGTAGTAGGCAAAAAAAGAGTATATTGGAAAAGAGGACGGAGGGGAGATAAGTTGTAGCGGGAGGATTTGGTGGGTTTGGTTGGGGGGTGGTGAGGAGATAGTGGATTGAAGAATGGAAATGAGAGTTTAGGAGTTTTAGATTTTTGATAAGGGGAAGGAATGAGTAAAGGAGAGGTGGTTTGGGTTATGGGATGGGGATTACGATGGTGTTATTCTGGTTGTCGGTGTTGTTGTTATTAATACTTTTTAATAAAATTTAGGATTATGATCGTTGTAATTATGATAATCAAAGTTGAAAATTGGAGTGAAGGATTGGGAAGTTGGGGGGTTGAGTTATGAAGGGAAGGGTAGTATGGGTTGGGGACGGGAGAGGAGATGGGGATGAGGATGGTGTGGGAGATGATGGTATAGGGGGCGAATATGGATATAAACATGAAGAACCTATACATGGAAGTGTGATATTGTAAAACATATGTAATCAATACTTAAGATAGAATCACAAAAACCAAAAATATTTTCACTTTGTATCCTGTTAGAAATACCTCGCCAAAACTAAAAATTCTATTCAACATACAGAAAGTCTTATATCTCCCTTCTCCCTTCTCATCATTTCGGCTATAATTTCACAGCAGCGAGAATACATCATGATCAATCGATGTCTGAATTTGAATTTGTTGTATCTTAAGAAATGTATAATTATAATCGGATGGAGATTCTAGTTTTATCTCGATTTAGTTTCGAACGGTGTTCAAGTATACTAGATAGATACTAGATACTGGATAGAGAAGTATGGGATTGATTGAAGTTTATAGTTTATAGTTTATAGTGTGTAGTTTATAGGTTAGGGGGAAACTCGTTGGGGTGAGGCTTGTAGTTTGTGGGGGGAGATGTGCAACAATGGTTTTATTTGGGAGGGGGTGGTGAGTGGTTGGATGGGATGGGTTGAGTTGGTGGTAAATGGATTTGACTAATGGAGTAGTTCATGGGCTAGGTTTTTTTATTTCCATACTTGTAGTTTTTGGGGTTACAGCTTGTAGGGATGATGGAGGGGATTTAGGGGAAGGAGATGTGTAATGTGATTATAGTTTACTTTAGGATATTTCTGGACGTGAGGTGGGGGATATGAGGGAGGATAGCGCGGATAGGATTTGATGTTTGGGGTGGAGTGAGTCTTGTGTATGGGAAGTTAGATGTTTATGTTGTTACTGATGGATGGGTTATTTTGAAGGAGAGGAATATGGGCGAGGAGGAGTCAGTGATATGTGATATGTTGGAAAAGTAGTGGAGTGAAGGTTAGAAGGGCGAGTAGAGGAAAAATAGATAGGTAAATGAGCGTGGTATCGTGGGGTAGTCAAGATGAAGAAGTGAAGTAGAATGATGATATTCATTAGTTTGGATTAATAGGGTCATAAGATGATATTCGGAAAGAAATTGCGAAGTTACCATGAGCCCGGATCGACAAGTGGAGGAAGTATCTGGCAGGATGTATAATTCCATCTCTTTGCGCTGATTACATGCAATGTGTTCTCTCGAAGCAACATTTCCCGAATTTTGTTTCCATGACATCATAATTATACGCACATTCATGGGGTGAATCTTTTTTTTTTGGAAATGTAGATAATTGTATGCATCAGATACATTATGAATATAGGTATCGCTAATTAACCCTTCATCCCAATTTACCACTCCATCTATGAGAAATTTCATATTCCTAACCCCCTCAACCTTTACACATTATCCAAATAGAGGTGTTCTAAATCATCCCTTCATATACATAGATATCTGATATCCCATAACTCCAAAATTATCCCCAAAATCATACTATATGATCTAGAATTACAAAATATTATAACCCCATTTCAATATCTACTACCTATTCCCTACTGGATCCGTTGTGGTGCAAGCACAGCTCTCGCAGGTCTTAAAGGTGCCATTATGACAGTGGTAGCAGTAGTAATGTTATTATTGATAGTGGCCTCATCTTCTTTTTCGAAATCAGAAGAATTGACTTCGAGATCGTAGGTATCGGCGTTAGAGAATCGCTTGCGGTTTAAGATGCGGCCGATGGTTATGATGAGGGAGAAGATGATGATTGAAGTGAGGGTTAGGGCGAGGCCGAGGTAGGCGTGCATTTTGCGGATGGGTTGGGTATTTTTAGGTGTGGTGATTTTGTAGTTGTTGGTGTGAGGTTTGTTGGAGATTGGGATGTGGTTCCGTGGATTGTGTCTCGGGTTGATTGAATTCTTTCTCTGATGAGGAATTTGTATGGAGAGGAATTATCGATAGATTGTTTGTCTGGAGGTCGACTTTATGAGATGTAACTGATTGGAAGATGGATTCCTTGAGATGCGTATTGAGATTTCTTTTTCTTGGATTTTTGAACTTGTAAAAATGTTTTTAAATGAAGAGGAAGTTTTTCTCAAGAGAATGAAAAACTCCAACTCTAAGAGATAATCGATATTTAAAGTTTGTGGATGAGCTAGATGGCGAGCTAGAGTTAGTGAGGCTGCTAACTCCATCCTTGATTGGGCGAAATGAGGTGTCCCTAGGCTTTTGGGATATTCTTCAATGTGGAATTGGCTACTGGCCATTTAGTTTGTCTTTTCTTTCTAATTCGAGGCACGCTAAGCTCAATTACTCTAGTTCATCGGTCTCGTGAATCGTACTGATGATCAGTCGCATGAAGTTTTCCGTCAATAGGGTCATAATGTATTCGTAGAAGCACAACTACAATTGCGTTATAAATTACAACATGATAGCGAAAAGACTTTTATGAGTCTGGCTATGTCCACTACATTCAGCCTTCTTGCGATGCGATGATGTTAGATGCTCAGAGATCTTGAAGTATGGTATGAGATCTTTTAACCATTTGACTTTTGGAAAAGACCCGTTGAAAAATGACACTCGAGATCATGATAACCACAAGCTCTTGGGTTTCATAAAGTTCTGGCATAGTTTTGAAGTAGGAGATACATAAAAGTTTCGGATTAGGGCACGGAATCAAATGAAACCCAACACTACAATATTACACCTTTAGGATAAATCTGAAAATAAACGAGCCCTAGAATGAAGAAACCAAAGTCGGTGAGAAAGATGACAAGATCACAAGGAAATGTTTACCTGTAACAGAGATGACATAGAACAAGAAGCTTTTGACATGCAATGATGAATAATGAAATTCGCTAGGTCCCCCAGATTCTCCGGGTATTCAGAAGCTTGGCATGCTTTTTACATTGTGCAGTTTCGGAACAGCACCCCGAACTTCTCGAGACTTTCGAATAAAGAGTAGAAGGGCACATCAATAATACCCAAGCCAGTTCTTAAACTATTGAGGACCGCCAAAGGTATGGTAAGCGTACTCCTCTAATTATAGCGGGCAAAGACTGGTAAGCTAACGAAAAACACCACACGCACTGGCGTCGGCGTCGGCTTCAGGTAAATAGGAACTGCTCTTCTTGGCCCTTGCTACTTGGAACGGATATGAACTTTGATTGAGAATCATCAACGCAATTCATGTATATCGCGACCTACGGTATGAGATACGGTCGTTCGTCGTCCCGTCGTTGCAGGGGCTGGATTGCCCCACTGTACGAACGATGCTTTGTCATCCAAAGTTCAACCTCATCTGTTACATAACGTCAATGAAGAACTGTAAAATATCACTAATGAACGCTTTCAAGTGCTAATTATGGACTGAAATACTGGATATATTAACCTGTTTGACAAGAAAGTTCAATTCCTCTTTGAAAATGCGGATCAATTGTACACGTTCTCGATGATGAGAGCTACTTGATGTGCTCCAGTCATATCACTTAGGAGGCTAAATTTTGTGTGCAGGAGAGGACATATCGAAGCAAGAACTGTTGGGAATTAGTTCTTTACGAAGCGCTGTCAAGTGACAAGAGCTACCTTGATGATTGTTCCGAAGCTTGTTCGCGGACCAGTGTTTGCTCTCAAGAACAGGTTCCGGATTCTAAAACGTACCGTTTTCGAGACCGACTTTGCATCTCGAGTATGGAACATGCGTACACCCAAAACTTCTCATTTGCATTGCACTAGCTACAGAAATAAAGCATGCCCAGCTTTCAAGCATTATTAGTGTAATGACCAGTGTCAAGTCTCTGTCTCTCTGGCAAACATGCAATCACTTGAAGCATAACAGGCCATGATTGCACTTCCGGTGCTCTCACGAAATACTTCTTCATACTGGTGGAAGAAATTTGACTATCAGAGAAGTTGTTCCACTATACAAGGTCCCAAGTCCCACAATAACGGATACAATTTCTGTCAATCATGTGCTATCACAGAGCTTCATGTGTGCTTGGGTTTCCCAAGGAGTTGGATCTCGAAGTTTCAATCTAGTTCCTCAATTCTATCTTGTCAAATGTTTGGAAACTTCTAGTTTGTCTTGATTTCCGTAAGTCTGTGCTTTCCTGGTGTGGTAAAAGGTTTGAATGAATCGGCTCTTCGATCAAGTGGACAAGATCATATGTATCATCTCGATCCCGATCTCTCTTTGCAAGTGTCCAAGTCGCGGAACTTAACTATTTCCCGATAAAACCCGACTTTATGGTTGATATGCTCAGCCACTGACCGAAATAAAAATGAGCGAATGAACAACCAGAAACCTCGGGGTTCGGCAGAGATAAAGATTTGTTATTTTATGATTGACTACAGCCCTTTTACGTATGCCTTCCTGGATGAATACTAAACTGCAATGATGTAAGGATGGCCTTGGTTTTGTAAAAAAGATCACGTGGAGTGTTAGGGAAGAAGCAAGAGCGACGGGCTGGTAATGAAGTAAAATGGAGATCGAATATTGAGAGAGTATAGAGCGGAACTATTTTGATGGTAAGATAACAAGAATCACTTCCTCAAGAATTGCAGGACATATGAATATTTCAATACAAGATACATTTGATATATTCTACTTCTATGGTTTTGTTTGAAGATACATTACCCTGCCTTCTTCCAGTCTTCTTTCCATGCTCATGTTGATTAATTTGCTCTAATATTGTACATCGGCATGGTTAGCATGTTCTAATTAGCACAATAGAAGTGCTAATATGATATCTAATTATCTCCGCATCTTGAACTTGAAAATACTCTATAGTGAATGCCGCTCTATTCGGAATACCTGGGGCCTCGACATAATCATAACAAATTAAAAAATTACATGCTCTAATCTAATATCACAAGGCGGGGAAACGATTCACTTTCGCGGCAGGTGCCATCTCTTGTTTATCCTTAGCGCAGAAAACTTGGAAATCCTGTTGCGAGGCATGTACTATATCTCGCATTCGCATAGCAACCATCTCTTCGTCTTTCTCTCTCACAAATCAAACCACCTCAACCACCAATATATCATCAATTCTTAAATTCAAGTTAACGTTCCTTTGATTTCAATAACTTCTTCAATAACAAATCTCTTTCTGGTCTTTTCATTCAGATCGAAAACAACGCGACGGGCCACTTTCAGTGGCTCGTCGCGGTTGTGCTCAACCTCTATGAGCCTTCAATTTCTCTTTTTCTGTTGATCAACAGTCTTTCAAAGAAGAATGGTTCTCAATCAAAGGTCTCATCTATCTCACACTGCTACGTAAGTCTTGCTACGCATGCACTGAATTTTCATTTGATTTCTGACATTTCTTTCGTAGTCGACGTCCGTTAAAAATGCTCCAATCTGCCATACCAGCAGATCGGCATTTTTGTCAGTATGCAATCAAGTCTGTTATCTCATTAGATATCAGTCAAAGTCTTCTCGCATAGTTCTCATGGTATAAGTCTTCGATTTTACTGCATCTTGTGTTTGTGCCATTACTGACGCCTGTCGTGCAGTCTTCCTCCAAAGTGCGCTCTCTCAAGAATTTTTTTTCGATTCACCTCAACATTCTTCATCTGTTCGAGAGCAATCATACCTTCTATCCTTCTTTTGGAATCTTTCCTCTCAACCACGCCCTCCGAAAAAAAAACCCCCCTTCGATTCACCTCAACGATCTCCATGTGTTAGAGAGAAAAATCACACTTTCCATCCTTTCTTGGAACCTTTCCTCCAACCATGCATGCAAGCTTCTTTCGTCTTGCAGCTGTCATTACCATGAATCAATATTTTTCTCGTCACACAATATCGCCGTATTCACTCGACACGACTTCTGGCAAAGATTTCAATATGTCACCAAAACAGTCGTCCACCAAATCACCATCAGGTGTTCCTTCGTTTCGACGTCACTTCTGCTTCTTCTTCTGTGTTCATAAGAGTACTGTGAGTATTGGTATTGGGTCATTTTTATTCTATTACTTACTTTCATGCCACAGTTTCTTTCTTCCGTATGCTCAACTGCGGAGTTGTCACACCATAACAACACCAATCAATCATTCGATTCATTCACGTGTTTCCTTCACCATGCTTACCTTCTACCTTGCTACGAACCTCAAAAGCGAGCCTCAATATGGTCTCACACTATCGTGCAAAGCGCACACTCGTGTCTCTCAATCGTCTTTGTTCATACATACCTTCAACAACTCTCGAGCCCTCGGCGCTGTCTATTTCTATTTGTAACGCTAGATCTCCTTCAAGATTCAGTCATGATGCTAACAGACTAGTCAGACGTGATAGAGACTGAGAAGTTAAAAAAGCGAAATATGATGACGAGAATACTGGCAAATCTCTAATATATCACCTCCCAAGACTTTTAACGTCAACCTTCAACTTCCGACTCCCGGCGGTAGAGGTATCTTCTTCAGTTCAAATCAACTCTCCTCAACTCTGCGAACATCAATTCAATCTCATGCAAGAACGCAGAGTATCTCTTCTTCAAATCCTCTTTACAAGATGCCTCTCCGTTACCTCTCACGACCTCAGAATTGTCTGATGCACTTGGCGATAGTACCTGTACTTCAAACAGCCATTGCTTCTTCAAGCATTGAATATTCCCTGAATCTTCAATCCATGTTTCAACAACTGTCAAGGGAACAATTCTGAGGTCACTCCTCATCTTACGCCTGCTTCGAGGGCTGAACCAAGTAAACCTCACTGTCAACGAATCAATGGTGATGAATCCATACCAAGATATCAATACCATCAATTCAACATTGACAATTCAAGCCAAGCTTGATTGTTTCCTCACTTTCAATGACAGCCACAGCCCTCGAAGCAGAGCTCTCCAACCACCTTCCTCGACAATCGACCTCGACAACCCTTTTTTCTTTTTGTATGCAGATAGTTTGTGCTCTTGTTTTCTGTGTGTGGGTTGATTATGTGCTGAGTAGCACGCAAAATCTGAGTAGCATTCACTTTCGGGACAATGACTACTGGAACTTGTAGCTAGAGCGGCTTAGTAGCCAATCTGAATGTCCAGTGGAGATTGCTATTTCTGACGTGTTTGCCACCCATTTCGGTGGTGTAAGAGAGGTTGGCGTTTGGGGCGCGAGTAGGTTCTATCGGCGGCGGAAGCTCATTACTTGCCAACTATTCGGTGGCTGGTTTTTCAGTATGTATGGGTTTGTTGAACTTTTTAGATCCGTCTATCTTGGGAGCAGCGTACAGTTGCTCCCCGCATTTCAATGGTACGTTGCTAAGTATTCCTCCCCATATTCCCCATTCCCTAACAAAAAGAACATGATGCTGATACCCCAAGCCATCCAAAGTGTCATCTACAGTGGGGAAACTATCGTATAGCAAGCCAGCTTGCCGAGTTCACTAGAACGTTATTTCAGTTGAGCACAAGAGCTTGTGTGTTTCAAAGACTTCTGTTCTATGAATACTTCCAGGATAACTGTTCCGCGATTTATCGTGGTGCAAGTAAACCGTACAGTATTTTAAAGGGCTGCTACTCTGCGAACGCTTCCAGTACAACTGTCTCAAGACTCGCTATGACACAAGTAAACCGTACAGTATTCATAGGGCTTTTGCTCGATGAACGCTTCCAGTACAACTGTATCAGCGGGTTTCGATGCAAGTAAACCGTACAGCCACAAGCTCCGAATCTCATCATTACAGAAAGCTGTGTCTTACCGCATTAGTTTTACCTGTAGAGAGAAATGCAAGAAAACATGGTCGGATGGGCTTTTTCCCTGAAAGCTATGTCGGTATTCATTTCACTGACTTGCGTAAGTGTACGTTGACGCTCGATGGTGATGGTTGAGCCAAGTGACGGCCAGCGACGTGTATGCGGCTTATGATTCTGTTTGTGTCTTTGTTGTTTCTTGATCGTAAGTTTGTGATGAGTTGGAGATCTGTGTGGGAGTTGGCTTTATGAACCGATGGTTCAGATCTGCTCGCAACATTAGCACTTTATTTCCGTGAATTAGAGATCATTGTGGGGACTTTGGCTTTTGTGGGGTGTCGGCTTTTGTGGGTGTTGGCTTTTGTGGGTGTTGGCTACGATCTTTCGTTCTTCGGAACTTAATTTCTCGATCTCTAATTCTTAAGAAATATCGTGTGTTGCAGCTTGGCCTTGTGGGCTTTGGGGGAAATACCGTACCTTGGTTGTTACTTGTGACCTATTGATATTTGAAAGCGCAGACCATTCGTGGAACCTCCTCAGAATATCACAGGCGCAAGGAAAACAGATCTTCAACTCAACTCTCACATTCTAACTTTCTATGGGCTTCAATAATCATCCAGCATCATACTCCAATGCACATAGCTCCATCCATTACGATAGCACGATCCACGTCTATCGCATTTGATCTTAGAGCTACTGGTGTTGGCTTGCTGAGTGTGCGATAAATCCCGTTTTATCGTATGCGACGATGCTCGACAGTACCTTATAGAACTTTGATCATTTGTACGGGCTGATAGTGGTAGGGAGATAACGTGCGGAGAAAGGAAGATCTTGGATCGTGTGACACTGCCCCGATCAACGAGATCCTAGTCTGACTCTTGATTGTAGATGCTTGCATCTCTCATGAGGACCGTATCGTCTTTGACGGTGCGGCTTGCAGGAATACTAGTGAGCTTTCCAAGTTTCTAGCTGGACTCATGTTCTATGAGGAGCCCTCACATAGTTGGGAGAGCAATCCCTGGCTGTGCGGCTTGCCGGGTACTAGGTCATTTTGACGCTTGGATTTTCTTCTGGACGATGATGCCGTTATTAATCTTCACTAAATATTCAGCTGGTACAGGCAGGAGTTTAGTAATGTGTCTTGCCACCAGGGCAAGATATAACGCGAAGCTCATCAAAACTGCCTGCAAGAGTTGTTGATGGCATTGCTGAGCTATATGGAAAGCTACCCAGAACAAGGTGCAGAAAGGTGAATAGTAAGGTGTTGCCCAATGAAGAAGATACTGCATATCCAACAACTTTCCTGGACTTGTCACTGCCTGATTGTGGAGACACCTCATGGGGTTAAATTTAGTTCCTGATTGTTGTCATGTCTTTCGAGGGCGCTTGCTATTTAGTCAAATACTGTATATCTGGATACTGGTTCCAGATATTTCTACCTACTTTGTTTCTCGGAGTAACGGAGTGATGTGGGTATAGTGTATTGTCTGTATGAGGAGAATTCCGAAGACACATCCTCAGGTATACCCACTCCGTTGCGCTGCGTAAGTCTTCTCCTAGCGATGATGCGTGTCATGAGTCCAAAGCGTGGACTCAGCAACTCTTCCCAGATTGGGAGAATCCTATCTTTAAAGTTCAGTCACTTCCACCTGGCATTTCCAGTGAAGGTAGAAAGCATGGCGTGGGTGAAAGTCTTGTGTCATTGTTCTGCGCGGGGGCTTTGAGAAGCTAATTGGTAGTTGCCTTTCTATCCACCATTTCCAGTTCTACCTTAGCGGGTTCCACTGTGGGTGTAGCTGCAGTGGAGTTGTTCGGCGTCTACCTGCCCCTGGGGGTATACAAATGGGCGTGCTGAGGCTCCACTTCTCGGTCCACTCGGGGATTTCGTTGTTCAACCACCGGGAACTGAGACGAAATTAGGGCAGAAGACTAGTCTGTTCGTGTTGTTCGGCCAATCGATGTGCGGAGTCGTGTCGGCGCTGAGGCATTGTCCGTCCTGTTAAAAAGCAACGAACTTTGGTGACGTGGTTCTTATGGCATTTTTCGTTGACAGGGACTCTTAAATTGTGCTACTGTCTAGGTGTGGAGACACCCTAGAGGTTAAGTTTCAATTCATAAGTTTTTCAGGCGCGGGATTTGTTACTGCATTGATGGTGAACGACCTGGGTCGTACCGGAGTAGCCGTCTCTTCGTCTTGTTTCGTTCCGACCTGCCTTTCGGCGCTGAACTGCGGCAGCGATGCCCAAGGAGGGGTACTGCTTGTGGGGAGGTGTTGTTTGGTGGAAGAATCTTGCGGGTAACTCCCGTGTCCGAAGATTGGTGTCGAATTTCTGAAGTCTGTGATCTAGTTTGAGGGCCTTGTTGAGACTCCTTCGGGGGACTCTGATAGGTTCCTCTTGAGGTTGTCGGCTGACGGAAGGAGAAGCTAGTCCTAGGCTTGGGAGAGATCCTATGATCCGTTGTTCGGTCACTTCGGTGATGCTGAGGCGGGGATGGTGAACTTGCGTTTTGACCTGTTGTTCGGTCTTCTGATTGACGAAAGTTCAGATGAGGTTTCCTGTGGGCTCAACGAGTTGTTCGCCGGGTCGCCTTCGGGTGACTCACAGAACGGCTCCGCGAGTTCTAATGGTTTCCTCTTACCAATCCGACTGAGTTTCTCAACGAGTTGTCCAACGAGTTGCCTTCGGGTGACTCACCGGACTTCTCAACGGGATCTCGACTGGGGCGGTAGAGGTCTCTGACGGGGTCCTTCGGGTTCCTTGATGAGATTTTCTCTGTGCTGGGACTGAGGTTTCTCAGGTGAAGTTCATGTTGATTTCCAGAGTTGCTCATAGAGTCGCCTTCGGGTGATTCGCCGAGCTTCTTTGCGATTTCTGATTGTTCTTCTTGCTACACCGACTGAGAGTCCAACGAGTAGTTCAACGAGCTGCCTTCGGGTGGTTCAGCGAACTTCTCCGCGGGTTTCTCGACTGGAGTAGCGTGAGGTCTTCTGATAGGACCCTTCGGGGTTCCTTGAAGAGGCTTCTAGAGATCCCTCGACAGCTTTCAGTTGATGCTGAGGCAGTAGTGAGAAAACTCAGTGGCGAAGTTTCAAGGGGGCTTGTGGAGGACTTCGGTCTGAAGCAGGTTTTCTGATTGGTTTATCTTACTGTCCAGTGATACCTTGGGCTCAGGTGGCTTTCTCTACGGAGTTTGCTACGCTGCGCCGGGGTCGTGGGTGGGACGTGCGGCCTTTCATGTTACTAAGTCAGCGGTAACTGGACGGTTGGGTAGGACAGTGCCTTCGGGGTCTTCGGATCTTGTTGGTGTTGCACCGCCTCTTCGTTCTGATCCGTTAGAGAGGACTTGCACCGTTGTTTTGGGTACTTACACTGACGATTTAGTACTGATTCGCTGTTCATGATGGTTGGTGAAAAGCACTCATGCTACGCTGATTCTGGTAGTTTGCGTCCCGAAAGGGTTTGCTACGAAGATGGTGTCGTTGCTTACTTGGGGATTTGCTGCTTGCTGCGGTGGGTATGCTGCTGGGATGGACGGATCTGGCGGTATTGGTATATGGGTTTGGTAGATCAATTGGAATTCGCTCGGAGGACCTCCTTGGCATGTCGGTGCCCTTATTCGAGAATTGAAGAGCCCGAACTACGACTCTCAACGAATACTCAATTTTACGCAACAGTCACCACCCTCAACAAGAACTTCAATCAAAACGACAATCAATACATTAATCAACACCTCAATCAAAACGACAATTCACGAAACCATCAACATGGCAAGAAAAGCACAAATCAACTGCGCTAGGAACTATCACTTGTTCCACCGACATGCTTCTTTCAAAACTCACAACACATTCAACTCGACATAGGCTCGGTATGGGAGAAATTTTGGCACGGCGGTTATTTTGTATTCATATTTTTTTGTATTAGTAGAGATTGGCAGCAGCAGCAAGATTCAAGCACTGTAGATAGATAGAGAGATGGTGACATCACCCTCGTAATATCCTGTAGACTTTATCCTTCTGGCATAAATTGCCTTGTTTACTTAATGGAATACCTTCTCTCAACTTGACTCTTCTATGATCGGTGATGTGAAACTTTGGTATTGTAAAATGATAACTTCTGGTGAAAATAAATTGATAGAACTCTCCATGTTTACATTCGCACTTGCCGAAAAGTTCTTGAGGCGGGGTTCGGATTCATACTTGCATTACGCATGCAGCTTCCCTGACATTTTCGTATATCTGCGCCTTTCCGCAATTATGATAACTTACAAAAACTCTGGAGCTCATTGGGTGGCTGGAAACACGATTGGAGATCTCTGTGCCTCTTTGCATATTGATTTTGAGGTCAGCAGCTTTTTCTACCAGCTTTCCCTTCTGAGCCCCTTTTTACGGAAATTGACAGCGGCTTAGGGACGCTCACGTTTCTGACATGAGCTAACCTGTAACACTAATGGGCGAGATAATTTGATTCTAATTTTCCATTGTGGTTTCTTAATCCTGGTGAAATGGTGACCAAAATTATCAAAAGTTCATAGGTTACATGCAAGAGAAAATTCAGGAAGTTACTTAGGTATGGTGACAACTCTTCGATTCTCAGTCCACATCACATGCCAAAAGAAATTTTTGTGCTCTCCTCATCATTCTTGAACTTTACTCTCAATATTGATATGTTCCCCGACTTTTGCTTTCCCCATGAAGAACATCCAATTCAGATATGACGAAGTGAAAATCTCGGATCCCAGCTCCGTAGTCCAAGTCGGTGATAACTCGTGGATTTGGACTGAAACAGTAGGTAATTTAAATGAGACCTGTAATGTACGTTTTTGAAATGTAGTAATTTTGGTTTATTGTTTGTAATAGGATTAAATAAATCTTGTTTAACTGTGTGAATGAATGTAATTTTTGGAACTGACTAGAAAACGGAACCAAATTTAGGAAGATCAACATTTGAGCGCCATTGTCGAGGACTTTGATTTCAAACTTCAAGCACTCATATTTGGTAGTAAAAATATATCCCATCTTGAAGAAGTTGATTGTGTTGTTTCTAAGTGTAGAAGTTGGTCTTCCAGCAAGTCTTGCCTGGCACTCTCGAAAAAAAGTTCTCGTACATTTACTCTTAGTAGACGACCCGGGGGGGGG